>JAQFVV010012605.1:0-171722 GCA_028023455.1 Epiperipatus broadwayi | reverse complement strand
TTTGAGGATTATAAAAAGGTATTGTTAAAAGTTTTTGGAGTGAGCAGTGCCAAGATATGATCCTGCAACAAGTCATGCAGGAAAAATATAAAGAGAATACTGGCGAAAATTATTCGAAATTTTTCAGAAGACAAGCAGCTAGACTTCAGACACTGAAAGCATGCCACATATCAGAGGGGCGAATAGTCAGGGATAATCCACCGTAATTTGCCACTTCATGTTGAACAAATGGTGCTCACCGCAAGCACAAATTCAGTGCAACAAATGGATGAATTATTAAATGAGATAGACATGAGCCAACAATATAGGCTATCAGCAA
This sequence comes from Epiperipatus broadwayi, assembly GCA_028023455.1. Taxonomy (NCBI): domain Eukaryota; kingdom Metazoa; phylum Onychophora; class Udeonychophora; order Euonychophora; family Peripatidae; genus Epiperipatus; species Epiperipatus broadwayi. Next base: position 171,403 of record JAQFVV010012605.1, on the reverse strand, counting down.
ATGTTTGGGAAGATAAACATACCAATCACGCAAACAGGACAAAAATGAAGAGTTCTGTGGCCACATCATAAAACCATGGACTAATATGGACAAAGAAATATCAAACTTGATATGTTCATGGGAAGATAGAGTGCCTGAATATGCTCCTCAAAGTTGTCCTGAGATCAGTCTGACAATGGAGGGACTTGAAGTCACGGCCATGCTGGATTCGGGCAGTCAAATATCTGTAATATCAGAAGATCTATACCACCGCATTGTAGCAAAAAACCCAAGCATAGAAATCTTACCTTTGAAGACAGCACAAATAACATTAGCAAACAACCGGAAAGCAAAACTTCTGCCTAAGCAAATTTGGGTACAGATGCACATACAGCATAAGATGGTATACCAAGTGTTCTTAATAATGACCAGTCTTATCCATGAAGTTGTGTTGGGTTCAGATTTCCTACACAAAAACAGATGCATTTTGGATTATGAACATCAGCTGGTAGTGTGCAATGACAAACAAATTGAAATGCTAACACCCCACTTACATGATGATACTGAGGCATGTTGTATGACCCAACTGGACATGGAGCTGATGGAAGAAAAGGCAAATGGAGCAAAACTGACTTCTGCCACTGAGACGGAAAAACTCAAATCTATGCTTTATACTTATAAAAACATATTTTCTGATAGTCCTGGGCTCATTAAAGGATATAAACAAAGAATCAGATTGAAACCAGGAGAACCGTTCCAAGCGCGATCCTACCCCATACCACACAAATTTAAGGAGGAGGTGGAGAAACAGCTGGAACAAATGTTGGAATGGGGCATCATTGATAAATGCTTTTCCCCATACTGTAACCCCCTAGTGGTGGTCAGAAAGAAAAAATGGATCCGTGCGGTTATGCCTTGATGCACGCCAACTTAACAGGGTGACAATACCAGATTGTACTATTCCACCTCGTATGCAAGAATTACTCATGAAATTTAAAGACAAAATAATATTTTCCACATTTGACTTAACTGCTAGCTACTGGCAGATAGAATTACATCACACAGATCGCAAATACACAGCTTTTAGATATGGAGGCCACACATATCAATTTAATCGAATGCCTTTTGGCTTAGTTAATAGCGGTGCAGGTTTATTACGATGTCTGGACCAAGTTTTGTCTCAGGAAATCAAGAAAATTTTAACAATATATGTGGACGACGTCGTAGTAGCATCCACATCTCTGGAAGAACACTTCCAACACTTACAAATATTTTTTGCAGAATGTGAAGCTAAAGGAATCAAAATCAATCTGAAAAAGAGTATATTGATCTCTGAGGAGATAGAATTTTTGGGTCATTTGGTGGGACGAACAGGAATCAAACCTCACCCTGATAAAATCAGTGCAATAAATGACTTCCCTGTACCTAAAACTCGAAAGCACATTCGGTCCTTTTTAGGACTATGCAACTTTTACAACAGATTCTGTGAAAAATTTGCTGACCGAATGGAACCTTTATTAAGATTACTCAGGAAAGATACCCGTTGGAACTGGACCAGTGAACAAGAGGAAGCATTCGCTGAGATTAAGAGGGGTTTCATAAAACAAGTAGTGCTGGCATACCCAGACTTCGACAAACCCTTTATACTCCAAACTGATAGCAGTGCATATGGATTGGGTGTCACACTATCCCAAGTTCAGCTAGATGGACAGATAGGGGTCCTGTACTTCATAAGCAGGTTGTTGAAAGGACCTGAACGTAATTACACAGTTACAGAAAAAGAAGCCCTTTCAATCATATAGGCATTTGAAAAATTTTGCCCTATGCTACTAGGCTCTGAAGTGATAGTAATTACGGACCACAAGAGTCTTCAATTTCTAAATCACAGCTATCTCACTAATAGCCGACTAGTTCGCTGGAGTTTGTTTCTCCAAGAGTTTAATTATACGGTGAAACATTGCAAAGGAGCTGAGAATGTGGTGGCTGACATCCTCAGTCGTCATCCCATTCAAACTCAACAACAACAACACCTGAAGATAGATCATGCATACATGATGAGCATATCATGTAAGGACAAAGACATAGAGGAACATCTAAAACAAATGTCAAAGAGACAGCATGAAGATAAGGACTTAAACCGGATCATAACACTGTATACACAATCTCCTCAGAAGGATGACAGCTTGCCAGGTAAGAAGTGCCGATACAAGATAGAAAAGGAGGTTTTATATTACCAAATTCAAGAAGACATTGATGAATGGAGAGTGATGGTACCACCAGCCATTCGGGGCCTTCTCACTGATTACATTCACCGATTATATGGACATTATGGAACCCCAAAAACTGAATATTGCCTCAAGCGCTGGTTCTATTGGCCTGGGATGCACCGGGACATAATAAAGATTTTGAACAAATGTGAAATATGCCAGCATGCAAAACCACTGAATAGAGCATACACAACTCCAATGAAATCAATCATCCCTAACAACTCAAAGGAAATAATGGCCATGGATTTTTATGGTCCTCTGCCACCCTTCAATAGAAAAAGATATTTACTCGTTGTATATGACCTTTTCTCCAAATTTGTGGCAGCCTACCCTTTAGCAAGAACTACAACACGTGAAACTATAAAAGTTCTAGAGTCCTCACATTTTAACACAGTTGGGAAACCAGAAACGATCCTGACAGACCATGGAACCCCTTTTGTATCAGAAGAATGGAACAAATGGGTTACTAAGCAGCGAGTTAAACACGTACTTACATCGATCCGTAACCCCCAAAGTAATCCTTGTGAAAGAGTTATGCGAGAGTTGGGAAGGCTGTTTCGTACATACTTACCGACAAACCACAAGGGATGGGTAAAACAGCTACCTCAGATACTAAATTATATAAACTGGTCTGTACATGAATCCACTGGATTCCCTCCAACACAGCTACATTTTGGAAAATTCGTACCAAAACTCTTCAAGGCAAATTTCCCAGGGAGCAGAGACAAAACAATTGACATGGAATTAGATAAAAAAAAGGCTCAAGCCCAGATGCATAAGATGAGTCTCAGAAGAAACAAAAGGAAACACAGCACGCAAAACTACCAATTCAAGGTAGGGGATAGAGTGATGGTCAGAACGCCTCATGTGAGCATTCCAGAAAAGTTCCAGTGTAAAATTTTTTTTAACCTTTATGAAGGCCCTTTTGAAATTGTGGACTGCAGTGGGAATAATGCTTTTTGGATTAAAACAGAACAGGGAATAAAGGGCACATACAATGCTCGGGCACTAAAACCCATACCATAGCATCCAGGATGCTCTAGAGATCATCTCACATGTATAGTTCATAATAAAATCTTAAGACTTTAAATGGTCATGACCATTTAAAAGTCTCATTGGAGAGGGGGGTATTGTGCCAGGCATTATCAAATGTCCATGCACAAAATCTGCTGTAAAGAATATTACAGCAGATACATTTATGAATTTGTAGATATTAAGCACAACAAATATATAAATGTGCTATATTAATAATGGAGTGGTCTGAGCATTAAAATACCCACACACACCAATTTAAATAATATGAAATTGACATAGAAAATATTGTAGTAAACTCATGTATTTTTTTGGTTTTATATTTCCTTTTTGTATATGTCTTATGATATGTTATTTTATGTATTTGGCTTTCTCTGAAAAATTCAAATAGAGAAAAGCAATTGTTCCAATATAATTGTACATATTTTTTTTTTTAATTACTTTTCTAAAAACTAATTTTATTCTGTAAACTAAGAATGTTAATTGCTTGTGCAAAAATCTGATCAAAAGCAAAATGTTTGATAATGCTTTAATTAAACTGTTATCTTTTTAAAAATTCTTTTGAATTGATTTTGTGAGCAAGTGGTCTGAGTAATCAATAAGGAATGTTATAATCTAAATGATAAGATAAATTGAAAGGATTGGCTGATTCATGCTTCTCAGAGGGCTAGTGGGATTGATATAGTTTGGTCAGGGCAGTGAGATTCATTCTTTTTTTGGCAGTCGTTCTAGGCAAGTCATGCATTTTTTTTGGCTCCAGAATTCTCCAAGCAACCAGCTACTTAGAGATTAAATTATGAACAGGACTACTGCTGACATTTTCTAAGAAATCCATTATACAGTTCTTTTAAGAACTAATGATTTCTTAAAGATTTAATGAACCAGTCAAATAGCAAGTGAACATTTAATAAAAAATTATTATCATATACAAACAGAGGAAAATATGGGGCAATCTACCAGAGAGTCCAGTGAAATGACCGTGGGGTAAACAACCAGCCGGTGCACCGCCCTTTCTCTATCCCAAGCCGCCATGATGTGACCACGCCAGTTCCGGCCGCCCTGCCTATGCCTAAATGGATGAAATCCTCACCACACAGCCAGTTGACTTGAAGCCCACTCAGAGCCCAGAGGAGAAGAATGAAGACGCCGACATAAGTTTATTTTAAGATGTTTTATTAATATTGAGATAATTAACTTTGATGTTTCCGGTTAAATATATCATTAATTTTTTTATTTTTTTATTATTATTAATCATTTAAAAAAAAGAGAGTTGTCTCTCGCATATATATATATTTAAATTCACGGTTATTACGGGCACAAATGATAAAGCTTTTACTTAAATCTTTTGAGTCAATTTTTCTATTTCAAATTCTGGTATTTTCAACAAGGGTTGCAATGAGATTCTTTTTTTTGTTGTTGCTATTCGTTTTGCTCTTGTTGTTATTCCTAAAATTCGTCATATATAAATATGCATGTATATATATGCGTGATACGCTTATAATATTCGGTAAATACGATATCTCATGCTGAATATCTAAAAATGTATTTAACCGTATATCCTTTTTAAGTTATTTTTTTTGTCAATGCTGCACCTTACGATGCGTGCATGAAGGGATTGATATATTATAGATTCCCTGTAAGCAAGTACTCTAATAACTTTATATTTAAAATAATAGTAAGTGTATAATTGTACTGCACGTATATACATGTATGGGAATTCATCTATAGCAAAAGAGAAATAGATACAGTACCTTATGGTGAGTACGATATAGTATCTGAGCCAATGCAACCTTGTTGACTTGTTGAAAAATACGAAATTATTGAAATATAACATAATGCAAATATACGTATGCATAGTTTTTTTTTTATATTATTATTTTTGCTATCAATAAAAGGGGTTTAAAGTACTGAGTAAAAGCGTATGCCTGTATGACCAAAAATATCATATCTATATATCAAATCACACAAAGCAAAATTTATTTCTACAGGGTAAAAGGAGCTCAGACCACTTCCATTACTTATAAATATTGTAAATAGCTTTAGGGATTTATTATTTTTCTTATTTAAAATTGTATTTTGTCTATTTCAACGCCTCGAATATATATATGGGTTTGTGATCATTAATTATTTAGTATTTTTATTTTATTTTATTATATCATCATTAGTATGAAACGGTGGTGGGTATTTGGGATTAAATAAATATTTAATCATAATATTAAACTTTTTTCGTTTTCGTATCATTATTTATATTGATAAAAATGTGTTCTTTCCTTATCAACCACATACCTGTAATAATCATTTAACTTACCCATTTGAAGACCCTAGATGTAGAGTGACTTGAGCTAGCCACACGGGATATCGCTCTACCGGGGTGGTAAATCTTATTCTTATGCTCCGCTGAACATATGGTATTACACATCCTTCTAGGAGGGTGAAAAATTCATTTTTTGATTCTTTTCTAGAAGTGGCGCGCAAAAGTCTATTTTGTAAATAGATTTTTCAAAGGTGTGTACTTGCCATTGTTCTAAATATTCGGGCATTCAAATAAGATATCAACTAAAGGGTGTTTTAACTGGAAGCGTCCTGTCAATCCATTCTTTCTATCAGTTTAGCTGGAAGTACTAACATATATGAGTATAGAAATCGGCTAAATTGATATCCATTTCTTTACCTGTTACAATATATATATTGCTGCACTGTTTATATTCCAGCAACTGCACATTATGTTCTAATATTTCAATTTTATTATTTTTTCTAGCTATCCTGCATGTTTTGGCATGCTGCATTTGGTAGATTATCTAAGGATAGAAATGTCATTCAAACTTCTTATGAAGTCATGAGCAATAAAGCCATTAGCACTTCTTTTTAGCTTTTTTATTTAACTAAATATATTGTTTAATCATTACGTGCATTTCTCCAATTTTCTTTCAACATATCTTCTTTTCTGTTTTCTACTATTCATTGTTTTTATCTTTTTACTTAATGTTATTTTCCAATTGTAAATAATTAAATCAGAAATTATTCTGTATGAAAAGATAGAAGAAGCTGTAAAACAATTCTCTTGAATACCTATATGTAAGTTGAGATTATTACATTTAATACCATAAAAAATATCTGAGCTTTGTTTTTTAAAGCAACATTGGCTGGCTTTACTTGCTGGCAAGATAATCTTGAGCATGGCTGTGTTCAGTATAAGTGTTTTTTTCTTTTATGTGTACAATTGGTGATCAAAGGCAGACATTTTAAAATATCTATTTAAAGATCCTGGCTGCCATCTAAAATATTTTTAACTATATAATTTAGAAACTACTTTAAAATAGAAAAAGAATGCTCAAATTAGAAAAGTCTGCCAAATATTAAAAAAGACAGAAAAGTCAAATCATCATTGTCAACAACCATTATCCATCCATGGCAAAATAAAAGACTCCATCTTCTCTCCAGCATCTTTTTTTCATTTCACCCATTCTTACTTCATTTTTTCATCATTCATTTTGTCTCTTTCTGGGTCACTTATGATTTGTTAGAGACAAATAAAATAGGTAGATTTATTGTAAAAGCTACATTTTGTAAATGGACAAATGAAATAGATATTTCTTATAAAATATGAAAGAATAATTTGGGTGGGATTAATGATCTAAGAGGGTGGTGAGATATTTTATTCAATTTACTGGAAGAAAACAAATGCAAAATAATTCAGTTCTAGTTCCCCAACAAGTTCTAACATGAAGGAATTTATTTTTATATAGATGTATAAATAGCTTTTAAAAAAACAATTTTAAAATTGTTCTATAAAACATTAATGGTATAGTGAGAAAATAATTGAATGATAAATGTATTATAGGCAATAATAATTAAGAGGAAAAAAATGGGATTGGATACAGACTTATGGAATTCTTAAAAAAAGATGAGCTGCATAGTATGAATATATGCTTTAAAAAGTTTAAATAATTAAGAAATATCAAATGAAATTGCAGCCGAATTGGATTGCACTTTTTCTTTTAGAAGTATATCATTTTCTATCAGTTACAAGATATATTACTATAAAATATGGATCAATAAGATATAAGACAAATATGAATTCAAAATTAAAAAAAAGAAAGATTTTTCAAAAAATTGTTCAGAAACAGTCCCATAATTTATGAGAACTTTTGTCCTTCAAAATGGTTCAGTGTGAATTATATCAGCAAAAAAAAATTAACTGACATTCTACTAAGAATTGTTAGTTAGATAACTCTTTCAAAAATGCAATGTTTTGCTAATGGTGCAAGTTAGTGTATAATGAAATAAAAGAAAAATATTTTGGAAAAACTATAGATTTACAATTCTATAACACAAAAGAAGTATAATATCATCAAATTTATAAATATGAAGTGGCAAAGAAATCTATGAAAAAAGCCAAATGCATTAAACAATTCAATGTAATAGAACAAGAGCTAATCTCTTCCCTAATATAATTTATCATAAGCTTGATTAACCATTAATTAGCAGATGCATAAAAATCAATATTTTCATAATCTCAATCAGTGTTTCTCAACTGGTGCTCCATAGACATATTTTGTGGTTCATTCAAGCAAAAAGCTTATAAATTTGTTTATATTTATTACATATATTTTTTACAATATTTTTAATTATGTCTAATTGTATTGTATTTATGATTAAGTCATTTTTAAGATTTTGTTTTGTTTGTTATTGTTTTTTCATAGAATTCACAGAAAATAAACTAAGAAACAAAATACTACAAGAATTAGAAAAATGTTTGCATTTCCTTGTATCAATCATCTCACAATAAAAACATTGCTCCATTAATAATTTTGCCCATGCATACTTCATGTGATAAGGCTGGATTTGGGTGCACAGAAATAACCATAACCATTGCAGTCATAACTGCTATGTAGTTTCCTGTAACCAGTCAATTGGATTTGCACTCTCAGCAGTAATATGAATTTTTTTAATAATAGATGTATACTATAAATTGCAATATAATAAGTACTTGGTATTTACTTATTTTATAAATTTTAACTGTTTTTTGAAAAAAAAAATATTTTTTTTCATTTTGCTCCCAAATTACCTTGTTTCTATGGAAAATTTAGTTGAAATCAATACTCTTGGTTCTATTAGTGATATCTGTAGTTGACAATAATGCAGTGTCAGTTATTTTCTTGTTGATCTTGATAAATTCAGGCATCTTCAGTGTCTGTCAATATTTAAAAATGATTTTTAGTATTGTAACGTTTATTTATATACGTTGCAAATATATTGGCATTTGCTAAAAGCTAAAAAATAAAAGTAAATTTAGATTTTTTTTTGACTAATTTTTTTAAAAAAAAATAATAACGTACAGTGAAAGTTAAATTATTCTTCGTATTTTTTTAAAAATGTAATTAGAAATAAAAGTAGAATTGGAGAGAACAAAAGACATAAATTACCAATCTAGATAAGAGAAAATAAAAATATTTCAACTAATTAAAGATGGCAGAATTATGCTGAAAAAAAAAATAAAGACTTTGTAACATAAATTTTATAAAGAATATATAAGATTATCAACGTAGATTATAAACAAAAAAACGCCATGATAATAGCATGCGCAGAAGTCCAAAATCTGGACCTCTAGAGAGAGTATAAAAAGGAGGGATGTTGGAGGAAGGTCTTGTTCGTTTTGTTTCTCTAGTTGGTCTTGGATAACATTAATATATCCAAGATCGCTCTTCGCTGAAGGAATTCAGCATGTCGCAGTGAACCGGAGCTTCTGAAGACATCGGACCTAATGATGTACACCAGGAAAAGCCTTCGTGACCGACTGGGGAAATGGACCACAAGATCAAGCAATAACCAAAAGGCCGAGCTCATTATAACCAAAAAACTATGCATAGTTATCTACTACTGAATTCATGAAACTTACCGGTAAGTTATGCTTCATTATCCTGATTGTGACACATTTAAGCGTTCGCAAACAATTCTTAAAAATATACGTATAAAAGGATCCCGATAGTGACTTTAATTTAATTGATCAAGAGACTCTTATTTAATCAAGAACTTTTTAATTGTTTAACTGTTATTATTTTTTATTAATATTTCACATCTGAATTAAATGTGTTCTCTCCAATTTATTTGATAAATAATTGCCTTTCAAATTTTATTTTTTTAATCTATTAGAATAAAAAAATATTTCTAATACCAATTTTCATTTGTACGTTATTAATAATAGTTATTGTTTTTTTTTATTATTAAATTTGTTTTTAGTGTAATAAGATTTAAACGTAAGTTACCTTTGCCAATATGTTTGAATAAGCCCAGGAATAATAATCTTTAAAAAAATAATTCTCGTTACGGTATGATGCAATACCGATTAAGTTAAAAGTATTTTTCTTTTTTTTTATTTGTGAGATGTGCTGGCAACAGATATCAGCGGTCTCTTTAGAATAAAAGGACCTGGCGCCCATATTGAATAAATTAAAAGCTGATTTCGTCAATAGCATAATTCTCAACAATTAATAGGCTCAGTTTGATCAGGAAATATAGCTGTGTTTTCAGAATAGAAATACAACTTTTTTTTTTTTGATACAGCTTGATCAACTCACGCGCAAATATAAATATTATGCGTATAGTGGCCTAGCAAACAAGTAATACGGAAAAACGTTACAGTATATATTTTAAATTTATTGGAATATTTCTACAAATTAACATATCACTTAATACTGTCTTTCCTAAGAACTGTTACCTGTCCAGCTTTATTTTAACTTATATGTTACATCTCACTTATCAATGATTATACTTTATGTTTAACATATTATTTACATGGGAAACAAAATCCATATTTTCTATTAAAACATTTATCTTTTTTAGACTTTATTTGGAATCTTCTATTTTTTTTTTGCATTTTTTTTTTCAAAAATATTAATATTGGTTTTGTTTCCATATTTTTCTACAGTCAAATTTAACCTATAACTTTATCTTTTAATTATTTTACAACTGTAGCAATAATATTTTTTATATCAAAAATTATATATATATCTGAAATCAGCTATTCATAAAAGGTAAATTGTTGTAGTATAACCATATTATCAAGGTAATAATTGTAAAAACTGTGATTAGATAAAAAAAAACATTATACAATTAAGATTTTATTGGTTGTACACATTCACATAAATATACATTTATGACTAACATATAGAAATAATACTTAAATCTGTGTATGTTTTAGGTGGAAAGTCTACATGTGCAGAAATAGAAGCATTCTGTATGATTTTGCAACCTAAGCAAATTTCTTTGCTATTTTAACTCATTGGGATGGAAGCACGATTTACACATTTAATCACAATTTCAACTCTTATAGAAACAAGGTTACTAATGTTATAAAACTTTTATTTTATCTCATATTGATATTTTTATAAAAGGTTATTTTTTAAATGTAAATTAGAAATTGAAGCATTTATATTTTGTAAAGTTTCTATGTGTAAGAAATTTATAAATATATTTTGTTTTTAAAGCAGATTCTAATATCAGTGTTACTAAATGTAAATAATAAATCTTTTCATATTTCAAAAATTGTATGTATAATGTTTTTGATAATATTAATTTACTGTAATTCTGTTTTAAAGTTTAATATACAGTCTATGATTTACACTTCAAACAATTTTTTATAGTTGTTTATTTTATAATTAACTTACAAATAATTCAAAATTAGTTTAAAACTTTACTACATATATATAATTTATTTTTAAAAGCCAATGTTATCATCAAGTGCTATATTTTATTAAATTAATCAATAATCTTCCCATGTATTATCATTATTTATCATTATCAATCCATTGCAGGATGTAAATCTTTCCATGTTTAATCTATCTTCTTTGATCTTTAGCTTCTTTTCTCCACATCATCCCTGCATACTTTCTTATTTCATCCATCCATCTCACATGTGGTCTATTTTTGGGGTCTTTAACAATCTCTTGGAATCCAGTTTAAGATTTCAATTGTTCATCTATTATCATCTCTTCTAGCAATATGCTTAGCTGAACTCCACTTCAGTCTTTTAATTTTTTCAACGAGATCAGTAAAACATGTTTGTTCTTTTATCCATATATTGCAATTCTGATCTCAACTTGTTATTCCCAAAATGCATCTCTCCATATTTTCACGAGTTCTATGAAGTGTCTATTGCTCTTTTATTACGTGTCCAAATTGCTGATCCATAAATAAGAACTGGTAAACCACATTTATTCAAAACCTTTTTAAACACATAGGCATTTTTCCTTTTATTATTCAGTTATTTCTACCAAAATGCACTCCAACTACTTTTAATTCTATGATTAATTTCATTCACTATGTTTCCATCTGTATGAATAATCTGACCAAGGAAAGTATTTTAACTGTTAATTTTTTCTAACTCATCATAATCAATCTTTATTTTCGTATTTTGAAAAAATCCATAACACATTACTTTAGTCTTTTTAACATTTATCTTTAGTCTTACTTTCCTATTTTCTCCTGATAACTCCTGCAACATTTACTGCAGCTCTAAACCATTATTTATAAAAACAACTACATCATCTTCAAAATGTAAATGAGATAAATAATCTCCATTTACGTTCTCTCCTTCAGATTCCCATTTTAATTCACAAAATACTTCTTGCAGCACTGCTGTAAAGAGTCTTGAAGATATAGAGTCATCCTGTTTTGCACCCATCTCAATGTTCATTTTCTTAGTATCATTAGATAATCAAATTGGTCCTGTTGCATTTTTATAAATAAGCATGTGGTTTAAAGACCTGTAGAGGTCTCTACTATCACATTTTATATGCATATAATTGAGGCTACAGTCTTAATGAATATTATTTATAAATATTCCTTAAAATATGACAATATCCTGCATCAATACCTTGATGATCCAATGCTTTAATCACTGTAGAAATGTTTATACAATCAAATGACTTTTTATAATCTACAAATCCAAAGTATAATGGCAACTCATATTCATTTAACTTTTCTATACATTCTCTCAATAACGGGATATGATCTACTATATTAAAACCACTGGTAAATCCAGCTTGGGCTCTTGGTTGGTAAAATCCAATATTATCTGTAGATGAGTTGTAATTATCTTGGTAAAAAGTTTGTATAAAACTGATAAAACTCGCATAAATGTGTAATTTCTTATATTTTCTTTATTACCTTCTTAAAATATTAATATTAATACTGCATTCTTCCAATCATCTGATACATCTTTATCATATAGATATTTGGCATATAATGTTGCTAAAAAAAATTCTGTCTTTACCTACTTCTTTTAATATATCAATTATAATTCCATCATTACCTGAAACCTTTCCTTCTTTCATACATTTAATTGCATGACTTATGCATTCATTTAAAATTATGAGTGATTTGGAAGACATAATAGCTATAGGAGTACTTGTTCTTTATTATTATATAATTCTTATTAAAAGTCTTCTACCCATTTCATGGTATCATTTTTTTAGTAACAATTCCATCTTTTTTTCTTATTCCAGATATAAATTTCCTACCAATACTAAAATTTTGTTTTATACTTTAGGGACTTTTATTCTCTACTAAAGCTTTACTTACTAGTTCACAGTTATACTTTCTTGTATCATTTCAACCCTTTTCCACACTATTTTACAAATTTCAAGATATTCAATCTCTTTTAGTGCATCATTTTTGTATATTTTCATATTCTTTTTTTTTTTCATAAATTCTCTAGTCTCGGTAGAAATTTTATTCATCAATTGCTGCTTCTTTCTACCAGCTATCTTTGGTACAGTTTTTAAAAGTGTATCAGTTATTTGCTTATTAATTTCATTCAAATCTGAATCATGTTCAAAATCTACTGATTTGTAAGTTCTAATTTAAATTTATTAAAATGTTTCTGAAGATTACGAATATCGACTATAAATATTGTATTTCTTAATAATTTTTGTCTGTCTAGTTTTGCACTAACTGGTATCTTATATCTTACTAATCAATGATGGCATCTTGTGTTAAATTTATTATGAACACTATAATCATGAAATATATATTTTCTGTTAGTCAAAATATAATCCAATTCTGCTGTACCTTCATTTGGATGCTTCCATGTGTATTTCCTTTTAACATTTTTCTCAAAAAAGATTTCATAATATAAAGTTATTCTGTTTCTGCAAAATCCATAAGTGTATATCCTCTCTCATTTCTATTACCAGAACCAAAATTACCTACAGCACTTTCATCTTTCATTTGTCTACCAATTCTAGCATTAAAGTCTCCCATAACAATTTTAAAATGTTGTTTACTCTGATCAAAAGCCTTTTGTACATCCATATAAAAATCTTCTATTACTTCATCACTATGAGAACTTGTTGGAGCATAAATCTGAATTATCTGTATTTGGTATCTGCTATTAAGTTGTATAACTAATTGTACGGCTTGGTCTGATACTCCATCAATCTCCATAAGGTTGTACTTTCACTTTTTATTTATAATGAATCATACTACACTTGTATTTTCAATATTTGTGCCTTTATAATAGAGTACATGCCCATTATATAAATCAATTGTCTCATCACCTTTTCTTCTAACTTTACAAAGTCCAATAAAGTTCCTTTTAAGATAAGACAGTTCTTCTAATTCTTACAATCTTTCTTCACTTGAAATTGATCTGCAGTTGTAAGTACCTAAATAAAAAGCCATCATGAAATGGCAGTGTGAGTCCACAATCAGAAGATTTTTTGCACCATCTGCCTTTAGCGACCAATTACTGCCTTGGTTTGTGACTTTACAGGCTTCTGGCAATATGGGCCATCATTTATTTTTGTCTGTCTTAATTGTATATATCTATTGAAACAATATTTATTATGTACATATAAATTATGCCTTATCAGGCAACTGAGAAAAAAGATCATGGTGTTTTTTGATCTTAAACTGAGAGGTAAAATGACAATAAACTCACCACACTGGCTAATTCATGTTAATGAGTAACCCATTCATGTTCATATACTATATAAATAATCACATAGTAATAACAGCTGCAATGACAAGAACTGGAGTGGTCATTAGAAATTTGCCCTGTTTGGTTCCTGTAAACCCTCCAAGAGAAATCAAAGGGACTTCTTTCTGATTTTCATGTTTGTTATCTGCATTTATTCACCACATAATTTTGTAATTAAATATTAATAAATACTGTAACAAATATATACAAAATACAACATTAAAACATTTTATCCTCCTAGAAGCATTTTAAACTAATTTCCTATTTTTCTTAACTAACACTAATTCTTTTTAAAGTATCTTCAAACATGTTTCATAATTCCAATTTCCTACAATTCATTAATTTTAACATTTGCTACCTGTCTATTTATTAAGTCGTGTTTAGGTATTAACATAGCTGCCATTATTTTTTTATTATTGTTTCTTTTTATTTAATATTTTCACATTATTATAGTCAAAATTAAAACTATGTATATAAAGTCATATATACTTAACTTATTATGATCATAAATAACTGTTATTGAAATGTTATCATTTTCATTACAATATTGTTTTTTATAATTTCTTTTAATAACTGAAGTGTTCTTTAGTTCTTTTGTCCAATATATATTTTTATTTTCCTATATATACAGTACCACATTTACTTCTTCATTTATATATTATGCAATTTTGATTTAAGAATGAGGTTTTAGCTTTTGAACTATATTTTACTTAATCCAATTGGTACATAATCCACAATTTCACATATAGCTTTATATATTTCCCATTTAAAATTTACTTATTCATTTGAAATATATGGTATTGCTATCCATATTATTTTATTCTTAGTAGAATCAACCATATTATTTATATCTTTATTCTTTTATATTTCCTATTAAAAATTTTTTAGAGTATTATACACCACATTATAATTATATACAGCATTTAATAAATCCTTCAAATAAATTTCAATACTTTTGCCTTTTTTTGATGTATACATACAAAAATTGTTATTTCTAAACAAAAATGACTTTAATCTGTGATTTTATACAATATTGGCACCAGTCACTTATATGAAATATACCTATTTTTTTATTGGTTTAATAATTTTACAATAATCTTGCTTGCATCTATTTATATTTATTTTAAGATCAAAAAACTAAAGACCCATTAACTTTTCGTCTGTTTGGATCCATTTTAAACTATCTAAATTATTTAATTCCCTAAGCAATTCTTTAATGATATCTGGCTTATTACATACAAACACATTTTTCACCATATCTATAATATACAGTAATAATTTTTAGATAGATATTTTTCAAAATAATTTCACATGTTGACATTACAAAATTGCATATTTGATTGGCCAATCATTATCCATTTTATAGAAAGCATTATTAAAGACTGCATAAATGTTTTTATCAATAAAGTTTAATGTCTGAACTATAAATGTTATTTTTTCCACATTAACATCTTTTGAGCTTAATGCATTAGAAATAATTTTAATAGACATTATAATATCACAAATTTTACCAACAAAATCAAATGATGGACATATTGTGTATTTTCCAAACACAAAAATTTTTCGTAGCATTTTTTCAACTAATTAATATACTTGGTATATGGAATATAAAATATATTACATGTGTGATTTTACTTAAAATTTGTATTTGCTTTGCAGGTATTGCTGTTGAAAGAATTTAGTAATATGTGACATCAATATAAAGCTATGACATAAAATTATTTAATTATATGCTTGATGCATAATATGTCAATTCATGCCCCATTATAAAAAAAAGTCTATGTTAATTTACTTCAATTATATCATTGGTTAGAATTTAGTAAATAATTTATAAGAAAAAATATTTGTGATCAGTGAATGTATATCTACCAAATGGTGGTGAGAAACTCTGGTCTTCACACTTTTATGGAACAAAATGCAAATGTGTCATGTTTAGGAAAACAAAATTATATATGTTTATAGAAAGAGTTATACAATGATGTCATGTTTTATTTTATTTAGCCACAACAAAATGCTCCTATTATTTATTTGATGGACTGACACTTTTTGCTATATATCAAAATTTGATTTAGCTTACATTTATTGGTTATTTAAAATAATTCTGTCTTAAAAAGATGTTTTTCATTATGTTGTACCAAACAACATACACATAGCCATATGTGTGTGTATATATATATATATATATATATATAAACATTTCTTCAGTGATTAAAGCATTGGATCATCAAGGTATGGATCCAGGATATTGTCATATTTTAAAGAATATTTATAAAAATGCAACAGCAACAATTAGATTACATAATGATACTGGGAAAGTCAACATTGAGAAAGGTGTAAGACAAGGTGACTCCATATCTCCAAAACTTTTTACAGCAGTGCTGCAAGAAGTATTTTGTGGATTAAAATGAGAAACTAAAGGAGTGAAAGTAAATGGAGATTATTTAAGTCATTTAGATTTCGCAGATGATGTAGTTTTTGCAAATAATGCTTCCGAGCTGCAGGAAATGTTGCAGGAGTTATCAGATGAAAGTAGGACTAAAGATAAATGTTAAAAAGACTAAAGTAATGTTTAATCGATTTGCTCAAAATATGAAAATAAAGATTGATTATGATGAATTAGAAGAAGTTAAGAGTTACAAATACCTTGGTCAGATTATTAATACAGATGGAAACATAATAGAGGAAATTAATCATAGAACAAAACTTGGTTGGAGTGCTTTTGGTAGAAATAACTTGATATTAAAAGGAAATATGCCTATGTGTTTGAAAAGAAAGGTTTTTAACAAATGTGTTTTACCAGTTCTTACTTATGGATCTGAGACTTGGACACTTAATAGAAGATCAATACAGAGACTTCAGACCACTCAAAGAAGTATGGGGAGATGTATGTTGGGAGTAACAAGAAGAGATCGACAACGCAATGTATGGGTAAGAGAACAAACAGGTGTTACTGACCTCATTGAAAAAATTAAAGATTGAAATGGAGTTGGGCTGGACATATTGCTAGAAGAGATGATAATAGATGGACAATTGAAATTTTAAACTGGATTCCAAGAGATTGTAAAAGACCCAGAAGGAGACCACATGTAAGATGGATGGATGAAATAAGAAAATGTGTAGGGGTGATGTGGAGAAGAGAAGCTAAAGATCGGAGAAGATGGATTAAACTTGGAGAGACCTTCATCCTGCAGTGGATTGATAATGGTTGATAATGATGATGATGATATATATATCATCAACCATTATCAATCCACTGCAGGATGAAGGTCTCTAAGTTCAATCCATCTTTTCCTATCTTTAGCTTCTCTTCTCCACATCACCCCTGCACACTTTCTTATTTCATCCATCCATCTCATATGTGGTCTCTTTTTGGGTCTTTTACAATCTCTTGGAATCCAGTTTAAAATTTCAATTGCCCATCTGTTATCATCTCTTCTAACAATATGTCCAGCCCAACTCCACTTCAGTCTTTTAATTTTTTCAATGAGGTCAGTAACACCTGTTTGTTCTCTTACCCATACATTACGTTTTCGATCCCTTCTTGTTACTCCCAACATGCATCTCTCCATACTTCTTTGAGTGGTCTGAAGTCTCTGTATTGCTCTTCTATTAAGTGTCCAAGTCTCAGATCCATAAGTAAGAACTGGCAAAACACATTTATTAAAAACCTTCCTTTTCAAACACATAGGCATATTTCCTTTTAGTATCAAGTTATTTCTACCAAAAGCACTCCAACCAAGTTTAATTCTGTGATTAATTTCATCCATTATATTTCCATCTGTATTAATAATCTGACCAAGGTATTTGTAACTGTTAACTTCTTCTAACTCATCATAATCAATCTTTATTTTCATATTTTGAGAAAATCTATTAAACATTACTTTAGTCTTTTTAACATTTATCTTTAGTCCTACTTTCATCTGATAACTCCTGCAACATTTCCTGTAGCTCTAAAGCATTATTTGCAAAAACAATTACATCATCTGCAAAATCTAAATGACTTAAATAATCTCCATTTAATTTCACTCCTTTAGCTTCCCATTTTAAACTACAAAATACTTCTTGCAGCACTGCTGTAAAAAGTTTTGGAGATATGGAGTCACCCTGTCTTACACCCTTTTCAATGTTGATTTTCCTACTATTATTATGTAATCTAATTGTTGCTGTTGCATTTTTGTAAATATTCTTCAAAATATGACAATATCCTGGATCTACACCTTGATGATCCAATGCTTTAATCACTGAAGAAATGTTTATAGAATCAAATGCCTTTTCATAGTCTACAAATCCTAAGCATAATGGCAATTCATATTCATTTGTCCTTTCTATAATTTCTCTCAATACCTGGATATGATCTACTGTACTAAAACCACTTAAATCCAGCTTGTTCTCTTGGTTGGTGGAAATCCAATGTTTTCTGTAGATGAGTTGTAATTATCTTAATATATATATATACATATACAGTATTTAAAAGCTTATAAAAAATATATGTATAACCGGCAATTAGGAGCGCTTTCAACCAACTTGTGGCTTTGTCAACTATCATGTTTAAAATGTCAGCTTTCCCATAATTCTATGATGTCAACTTTCTCATAATTCTGTGATCTTAATGTTTTCTGCTTGCCTATTAACCAGATGTTGCTTGTATTTACATATCAACATCGCCTCTTTAATTTTCCTTTTATTATTATTTCTTTCAATTTCCAATATTTTTACGGTATAATTAAAATCGAAACAATATATACATAATTTATTATGGTCATAAAAAACAGAAGCTGATAAATTATCGTTATTTTTAAAATTGTGTTTTGTATTTTGAACCCTTTTATATAACAATAAGTGTTCCTTTGTTCTTTTTTCCAATGTGCATCACATTTCACCTATATATCCATGGCCACACCCACATGTCCATTTGTAAATGATACAATTTTTATTTGTAAATAAAGTTTTATCCTTTGAATTGTTTATTAATTTATTTAATGTAGGTGGTGCATAAAATGCGATATCACATATTCCTTTATAAATTTTCTTAATGAAACTTGCTTGTTGATTTGAAATATATGGTATTGATATCCACAATTTTTTATCAGAAGAATTAACACTTTTATTATTTTTATATTTATAAGTAAAATTTTTAATGGTATAATAAACAGAATCATAATTGTATCCAACTTTTAACAATTCATTATAATAAGTTTCAATATTTTTAGTTTTATCTGATGTATATTTACAAAGGTTATCATTTCTAAATAAAAAGGACTTCAAACCTGCCATTTTATGTGACATTGGTACTTTTGATTCATAGAGAATATATCCTCTTTTTGCTATCGGTTTAAGAGTCATATAATAATCCAGTTTATCCTTGTTTCTGGTTATCTTGAGATCTAAAAATTGTATACTCATTAAATTTTCATCTGTTTTAATCCACTTTAAGCTTTTTATATTATTTAATTCCTTGAACAAATCATTAATAGCATTTGGCTTTCCACAAATAAAAACATCATCAACATATCCATTGTATAAAATAATATCTTTCTGATAATAATCCTTTTTTTAAAATACTTTCTTCATATGTAGATATAACAAAATTACATATCTGGGCAACTGTAGGAAGTCCCATCAGCCACCCATTATTCATTTTATAAAATTCGTGCTTAAAAATTGCATAAATGTTTCTATCAATAAAGTTTAATGTTTCAGTAATAAATTTTATTATTTTAACGTTAATATTTTTTAATTTCAATGAATTTTTAATTATTTCAATAGAAGTCATCCTGTCAATTGATCCATACATTTCACTGATATCAAAATAATCAAAAGTATGGACATAAATACAAGTTTGTCTCTGAACCAAGTATACAATGATGGGTATATTACCAAGAAAATGTCAAGTCCTTACTTTTGTATAAAAAATCCTTAGTTTGTTTTATAAACAGTATAAATAAAAAAAACAATTTGTCATCCTAATAAATATGATACATCTAATTTACCCTTCTACTTTTATCAATACTTATTTTATTTTACAATAAATATAATAAAATCTAAGTTTATGTATTTAAATCTTATAGTCACTTTTAACAAAAGTTGGCTTGAAAAAATAAATTAATTCAAATATTTAATATTCTTGTACCATTAGCTATTAATATCATTATGAATAAGAGAGGTTTCATTGGAGTATTCAATCTTATCATGTGTACAAAGCAAAGCTAATGTAATGCAGTCATTAAAAATGAAAATTTTATTATTGTCACTACATCATATAATAAAAAGCAAAATAGCATTGTAAAGTAATTTTAGCTAATGTAGGTATTGGAAAATTGATGGTATAAATCATTTCAATGCCACTTTTTTATTAAAAAAAATTGAAATGTACTTTTATTTTAAACTATAACTGGTGTGACTCATTTGGGGTTTATGAATAAATTACCCTGGTGATAACAAAGAATATTAAAAATATTTGAGAAATAAACAAATATTTATGGACACTACAATATAAAATGAAGTCATAAGTATTAGAAGAATCAACATAAACTAGATTCAAAATTAGTGTATAACTCATTAGACTGAAATTTGTAATTAAATCAATTAACAAAGAAATTATTTATATTAGGTATTGCATATTTACGCAGAAACAAAGCAGAATATTAATATGACTTAATGATACAAATAACTCCTTAGGTTTAAAAGGTGATAAAAATTTGAGTATACAATAGCAAGTAAATATACCCTTTTGTGTACCTCTCAATCAAAACTTATGTACATAATGTATAAATAATACATTAACATCTATTGCTAACATAAGGCTTAATAACATAAACTAATGACTAACCATCAAAATAACTGCCACTATAGATATATATTGACTTAAAACAAGCAAAACTCACTATATGTATTGCCACACACAACAAGCTAGAGTAATCAATGGATGCCAGAAGGCTTGTGCATAAAATCCCCATACAGTGCCTACTCATGTAATATCCCCAGACTAGTTTATAGCTTGTGACCTTCCTCAGTGAGAGGCTTTGAATCTTAAAGCACTATACCTAGATCTTAATATCTAATACAACGCTCCAGCAGTCATATTTTATCTCCATTTAACTACAAAACTATGAGTCTTAAATTGAAAACACCTTAATATTTTCAATTGTACCCCATAACCTTATATACTCATATAGGTCTTAACTCAGTTCAGTACCTATACATTTTGGTGTCTTTGATTCTTTAATAACCATAGCCACCACTATCCTATTGGGCAGGATTGGTTTAAAGCCAATAAACATCACATGATCACCCTTTCTTATGCTTGCTTATAACTTATTAAAAGAGGCAAAACTCACTATGGTTGTCTTTACATGATTATTGGCTTAAAACCAATCCTGCCCAATAAGATCATGGTGGCTATGGTTATTAAAGAAACAAAGATACCAAAATATGTAGGTACTGAACTGAATTCATACCTATATGACTATATAAGCTGATGGGCTTAAATTGAAAATGTTAAGGTGTTTTCAATTTAAGACTCATAGTTTTGTAGTTAAGTGGAGATAAAAGGTGGATGCTGGAAGGTTGAAGTAAATCCTAAGATCTAGGTGCAATTCTCTCAGATCCAAAGCTTCTCACGGACAAAGGCCACAAACCAGAAACTAGTCTGGGAATATTGGATGAGTAAACATTTAGATGGGGGTTTTATGCACAAGCCTTCTGGCATCCAATGATTACTCTAGCTTGCTGTGTGTGGCAATATGTATAGAGAGTTTTGCCTGTTTTAATAACAATTATATGCAAGCATAAGAAATTGTAATCATGTGATGTTTATTGGCTTATATATTGACTTGCAAAATATTACTAGGCACCATTGTGAATAATATGAGAAATATTATTCTGCATATACTCAACTGCACATATTCCAATAGAGTGATATAAAAGATGAATATAAGTGTAAAGCAGTATAAAAAAGTAATAATTATAAAATTAACCTCAACCATACATCAGCCTTAAAAACATGTTCACTTACATGCAGTTCATAAAATAACTTCATTTCTCTCTGTACATATTTATCATACCTGCATATCAAAATATTATAAATATCTCTGCTTATTTAACATAAATGTCTACCCTGGTATCCAAAAGGCTTCTGTCATAATCATAAAAGAATAAAAACAAACTGCTGCTTTGGCTGTTGGCTTTATACCCTTTTTTGTCTGTCATGATTAAGTACTAACAGGCAATTAAGAAAAACATCAAAGTGTTTCTTGATCTTAAACCCAGAAAAAGTCAAAAACAAACCACAACTAAAGAACGTATTTAGTGAACATTGATATATTGTCTTTGAGAACTCATAAAAAATAAAACTTATAATTATATTACCAATGCATTTACACATAAAAATACTACTAATAAAACAATATAATACTTATATCTAAAATAGAATAAGAAATATTAAGACAATATTTGATATTTTCCCTTTAAAACCACAAGAATCCATGTTTTTTCTTTTTTAAAATAACTCTCCGTACCTGTGAAATTGATCATTATTCACTGAGACAAACAAGCACATAAGTTTATTAAATTTATAATAAATTTAATTCTTCCCAAAAAAAGCAGAATATATTTAAGCAAATTTTAAATAAGAAATGAAGTTTTCCTAATGATAAGGTATATCACAATTTAATGGGTCTGATAGGTTTTAAATAATATGGTTTTACAGAAGATCAAATAATAACCTAACATAGATTTTTATATAGTTTGGTTTTTCTGAAGAGCAAAATATTACATATTGGTATAATAAGATAAATAATCTCTAGTATACATATTTCTTGGTTAATTACACATACACAATCAATGCTATTATATTAAGATAAATTTTCAAACATTAATGGAGCTGCTTTAGTTTTTTCCACTTGCTAACTTATAAATCATCCATATCATTTAAATCTAATGATGAGACACTCAATGACTTTGTTGATGGCAATATTATTATTAAATTTATGTTGACCTCAATTCCCTATAACCCTTCACATATAATACTTTACTATGTCCCATTTATATATGCAGTCAAAAATGGGCATATAACATGTAATATTTACAGCCAAATTTATTGCTTATAATAAATTCAATATAATTGAACTCAGTCTTTTGGACTCCTTAGAGCTATGTGACTCCATCTTTTACAACTTATACAAAATCATCTTACATGTTATATAATGAGCTTTTAAATATCTTTTAACAAACTTTTCAAAATATCTCTTAACTTTAGACTAGGTTCTGTTACTGACTTCTTCAGAAGGATGGCAGGATATTCATGATCTCCAATATAGTTTAAATTCTTTCTAATAATAATTTCAGAATATGAAATAACATGTATTTAACACACTAAAATAATTTTTGTTGACTGTCATTTGACAATAAAAATTTAGGTACTATCCTACCAAACACTTTTGAAAATTATCATACATTATTAGATTTCTATTAGTGAGGTTTATGTAAAAAAATAGTTTTTAATAATTATTTTTTTCAATGGTAGCTAGCAAAATATATAGAAACTATTGAAAACTTTTAAAGTAACACCACACAGGAAAATTCATTCCAATCAATGGATGCTAAAACGTTTGCACATGAATTTCTTATTTAGTTTTGATTTTTCATATTCTCAAATTTATATAAAATGTGTGCATTTCATAACTGAAAAGCCTTGGGTATAAGGGCATTATTGCATAATCTATTAATCTATTGCATCTTTCAACCAGCCACCTTTTATCTATTTAGTTAACTGTAAATTTATGAGCCCAAAATCTACATACAACAATGTTTTTAATCCATACTCATTTTGCAATATGAATCAAGTGCAAAGTCTTCATTTTGGTATCAGAATTTCAGTAATCATAATCACTATACTATTATGTGCAGGATTGATATAAAAACCACATGAACATCACATCATGTCATATTTTAATGGCTTAACTATTTGAAGTGATGATGTAACTATGTTAGAAAAATCTTTTTTAATTCCGCACAAACTGATGGTGAGAGATTTTTCATGTATGGAAATAAATACTCATACACTTTATGTCTTGTTAATTTTTGGCTATTATAAATACGGTGTAGTCAAGTAGTATGCAAAATTATATTTCACACTGTTCCATTCCCCATATATAGTAAATTATAGCTCAGTTATAGTCAGTAATTACAATAGAATACAAATTGATTATTGAGCTGCAAATGCACACCAAGTATAAACTGACAAATATAAATAACACAAATGCTTTTTTATATGTATGTATAGGCAAAATGGTGAAAAATTATTACATAATCATTAGGAAATATTGTACTTACATCATCATAGCAAACAACTTTGAAGGTATCAACAATCTAATCTTTTATTCAATGTAACTTTCATTAATACATTAACATATATTTATTGACTGTTCACTCAAACAGTCACATAAGTAAAATCAATAGGATAAAAACTACAGTATTTTTATTTTTAAATTAAACTTGGCAACTTTGTTTTGATTTAATAGCATTTGTATCTCTGTTAAAATAAAAATAGACTAATAAAAAATTATGGTCTACTTATCCTAGAAATTTTTTTTATGAGAAATACTGCAGATCTACAAAAAATATAATTAAAAACGTTAAAACATATGTGCTTTCAACATAAACTGAAGCAATTTTTTAATATTTACAATGTATGACTGCATGCATAAATGATAAATATTTTTTTAATTTATATAAACAAACATGATAGAGAAAAATAAATCATGGCTCTTATTCCCATGAGACTAAAGTCACCAACCAAACCAGTGGTTGGTAACCAAAGGTAGAGAGTGGTAAAAATCCCCTGATTGTAAACCTAGATTGCCATGTTATGATGACCTATTATTTAGGTACTTATAACTGCAGATAACTTTCAAATAAAGAAACATTGCAAGAATTAAAACTGTCTTATATTAAATGGGACAATATTGAACTTTGTGAAGTTAGAAGAAAAGGTGAAGAGACAATTAATTTAAAAAGTGGACATGTACTCTACTATTAAGGTGCAAATATTGAAAATACAAGTAGCATGGAAATCATTATAAATAAAAAGTGGAAGAACAACTTTGTGGAGATAGATTGTGTATCAGACAAAGTGGTTTAGTTATATAACTTAATAAAAGATATCAAATGCATTTCAGGTTTATGCCCCAACAAGTTCTCATAGTGATGAAGTAGTAGAAGATTTTTATATGGATTTACAAAAGGCTTTCGATCAGAGTAAACATCATTTTAAAATTATTATGGAAGACCTTAATGTTAGAATTGGTAAACAAATAAAATATGAAAGTGCTGTAGTTAATTTTGTTTATGGTAATAGAAATAACAGAGGACATAGACTTAGGGAGTTTGCATGAACTGAAAAGTAATATATTATGAATTCTTTTTTTTTTGAAAAAATTGTTAAAAGGAAATAGGCATGAAAGCATCCAAATGAAGTTACAGCAGAATGGGATTATATATTGATTAACAGTAAATATATATTTCAAGACTGTAATGTTTTTAATAAATTTAACACTGGAAGTTAGCTTAGATTACTAAGATATAAGATACAAGTTAATGTAAATCTAGAGGGACAAAAATTATTAAAAAAAACAATATTTAAAGTTGATATTCATAATCTTCAGAAGGATTGTAATTAATTTAAATTACAACTTACAAATCGGTTTCAAGTATTAGTAGATTTTGAACATAATTCAGATTTGAATGAAATTATTATAAAAGTAAGTGATACATTTTTAAAAACTGCAACAAAGATAGCAGAAAGAAAAAAGCACCAATTAACCAATAAAATATATACTGAGACTAAAGCATTTATGAAGAAAAGAAAGAATATAAAGATATACAAAAATAATTAAATATCTCTAATTTTCTAAAATTGTGCAGAAAAGTTTTCAAAATGATATAAGAAAGTATAACTGTGAACAAGCAAAAATTGCTCTGAAAGAGAATAAAAGTCTCAAGAATGTAAAACAACATTTTGGTATTCATAGTAAATTTATATCTGCAATAAGAACAAAAGATAGAATTATTACTAAAAATATATATGACATGATGAAATGGGTAGAAAGCTTCTATCAAGAATTATATAGTAATAAAAAACAAGTATCTCCAATATCTATTATATCTTCCGAATTGCCCAAAATTTTAAATGAAGAAGTGAGACATGCAATTAAATTTATGAAGAAAGAAAAAGCTCCTGGTAATGATGGACTTATGATTGATATATTAAAAGAAGCAGATGGAGAAATAGAACTTTTTTTAACAAATGTCTAAGTGATAAAGGTGTACCAGAAGTTTGGAAGAATGCAGTATTAATATTAAAAAATGCTAAAGAAGATATTAGAAATTAGAGCCTGTCAGCTTTTTATCAGATTCATACAAAGTTTTTACCAAGATAATTACAACTCTTCTACAGAAAACATTGGATTTCCACAAACCAAAAACAAGCTGTTTTTAAAAGTGATTCTAGTGCAGTAGATCATATCCAGATATTGAGAGAATTTATAGAATGGAAAAATAAATATGATTGGCCATTATGCTTTGGACTTGTAGCTTATAAAATGGCATTTGATTCTATAAACATTTCTTTAGTGATGAAAGCATTTGGATCACCAAGGTATAGATCGAGGAAATTGTCATATTTTAAAGAATATGTATGAAAATGCAACAAGAACAATTAGATTACATAATGCTACTAGGAAAGTCAAGATTAAAAAGGGTAAGACAGGGTGACTCCACATCTACAAAACGTTTTACAGCAGTGCTGCAAAAAGTATTTCGTAGATTGAAATGGGAAGCTAAAAAAGTGAAAATAAATGGAGATTATTTAAGTCATTTAAATATGGCAGATGATGTAGTTGTTTTTGCAAATAATGCTTTAGATCTGCAGAAAATGTTTCAGGAATTATCGTAGAAAAGTAGAACTAAAGGTAAATGTTAAAAAGAGTAAAGTAATGTTTAATGCATTTTTGCAAAATTTAAAAATAAAGATTATGATGAGTTAGAAGAAGTTAACAGCTACAAATACCTTGGTCAGATTATTAATAGGGATGGAAACATAATACATGAAATTAATCATAAAATTAAACTTGTTTGTAGTGCTTTTGGTAGAAATAACATGATGCTAAAAGGAAATATGCCTATGGGTTAGGGAAAAAAGGGTTTTAATAAATGTGTTTTACCAGTTTTTACTTGTGGATCTGAGACTTGGACACTTAATAGAATACCAATACAGAGACTTCTGACCACTCAAAAAAGTATGGAGAGATGCATGTTGGGAGAAAAAAGAGGAGATTGAAAATGAAATATATGTGTAGTAGAACAAACAGATGTTGTTCTTATTGAACAAACTAAAAGAATAAAGTGGAGTTGATCTTGATATATGGCTGGAAGAGATAATAGTAAATGCACAATTGAAATCTTAAACTGGATTCTAAGAAATTGTAAAAGATCCAGAGAGAGACAACATGTGAGATGGATGGATTTGATAAGAAAGTGTGCAGGTGTGATGTAGAGAAAAAAAGCTAATGATCAGAAAAGATGTGATGAACTTGGAAAGACCATCATTCTTCAATGCATTGATAATGGTTGATGATGATGAAGACTTGTTGAAAAAATAGCTATTCTAATTTAACTTATTAGATGTATAATTTGTTTTGTTGTTTCATTGTATTTCCATTTGATTGTTTACATTTACTGTTTAGATAATGTTCAAATGAAATCACATAGTTAAATACAACATAGTTTTTACATCAATCTGTATTCAAAACATTGTAACCTTTACTTTACATAGAAAACTGTGGAAAAAAGAAATATAAAAAAGTAGAAAGTCAAATGCATTTTCAAAAAAAATATTTGAAGGTAAACATATATAGTGTGGTGATGATGCAGAAAAATCAGTCAATGGTTAATATATAAATATTGATAAATTCTTAATAAAATCAAATTCAAGAACTATAATATATTCTCTTATATCAAGAGAGTAAATTAATTAAAGTCAAAAAAAATTCTATATTCTTTGAGTTGTACAAAAGACTAATGATGCAGGTAATCAGGAAAATGCTGAGTTGCCATTTTAGTAACAACCAAGAAAGTCTGCTAATTGTTGTACTGAAAATATTTTAGACTCATTAATATTATGAAGTTATTGATTAAAGCTGATAGAATTATACAATACCAAAACATACCATAATAACACAATTGGTTAAATTGTTTTACTTTGAATGAACAGATGTAAAGATAGGTTAATTATTTCTCAGTACAAATGACAGACCCTGATTAATTAAGGCATATAATTACTAAATTATATGTGAAAATAAGTGAACACAACCAAATATTTATTCGATTTGTGTTAATGTTAGAATTGTTCATTGCCAGAGATGAAAATATATCATAGAATACATTTTGTCTTTACATCAAAGATTTGACTTTGATAGATACAGAAATCATTTACTATGATAACTAATAATAATAGTCAGATTATTAATGTAAATTTACAATAGAGTACATATTATAAAATTTGAAAATAGTCTTCTCAGAGATTTGGTAAAAATCAAATATATTACAGAATTGTGAGATTGAATTACAATTTTCTGTTATGAAATATAAGTAAATTGATTAATACTACATGTAAAAAGAATGTTTATATCAATGTAGAAATAGTAAATAAATAACTAAAAATACATAAATGATGCTGATGAATAAATGACATTTACACAATCACAATATGTTGCTTATTATATTGAGAGTATTGTTTTTCATTATCTGTGCTTAAATGAATTCACACAAATTCTAAAACATTATGTCTCATTCATCATGGTATTTTTAAATCAAATTCAAATTTAACATTCATTTAAGGCTATTTAATTAACAGAAAACACAGTCCAATATGACACCTGTAAACTGCATAAATTTTTTGATATGCTACTAAACTTGATGTCTACTGTGAAAATATTAATATAGATAAATAATAGAATAATGTATTTATAAATTTCAGTAATTAATATAATATATAATGACCAAGAAAATAAATTTTTCAATTTTCTTCACAAGTAGTATGAAATTTTAAACATTTTCTTTCCTTTTAAATATTTTTGTTTAAAAATAAACAACTTTAAGAAAAATTAAAATAATTAAAACAATTTTTTTTAAAACCTATAATAGACCAGATATGATAACAGTCAAAAGCATTTTAAATGACTAAGCAAAAAGGAAGGAGATACATTAGATAAAAAAACTACATTTAATACAAAGTAGTGAATTTTGATGACTTTATTAGAAATGCGGTACATTGTATGCATACAATCTGATTTATAGTGCTATATGGGTACACTTTATATTTAAAATGGGTACACTTTATATTTAAAATTTGTACTTTCAAGATTTGTTAAGAGTTCGTAATGACTATAAAATGTTAAGATTTCACCAAGATTATATTAATATAAAGCTAAACTAATATAAACAAAAAATCTGCAAAAATACATTAAAAAGATTGCAAATAGCTAACTTACATAGTATATTCAACTTTACTATCAAGGTAAGATACATATTGATCTTTTTTTCACTAATAATTTTAAACTATCAGAATGATAGAAAATAATTCCTGTGCATTAGAATACAGATTTGATTGAGGATATAAATTTCATTAATAGTATAAGCTTTTGTCTTATATTCTTCTTTTATTGCAATTTGGAGTGTATATACATTTATATATAGTTCAATCCTTAATTAAAGTAAGAAAATATATACTTATTACTGCATATTGTATATAAACTTATAATTTACCATTTGCAATACTATTTGCTTATATGCATTGTTTTGGTACAACATAGGTTGTATAATTAGTGTATATACATTTCCAAATAGCTGGACCTATTCTCAGACAGATTACCATGCCATACATAAAAAAATGATCTATTCTGTTTGAAAATGGAAAACTAATTATTCCTAATTAAAAGGTAAAATATTTATAAAGGGTAAGCCCATGAGTTTAGTTAATGGGTGAATATTTGTGAAATGCATACATCCTATTTAAATGTTTATCTCTTTAAGCCTTTTATCTATATTCTATTTATCTAATTAAAACCAGGTTTGTGCGACTTATTGATTAGTTAATGGTTTAACAGTTAAATTATACCTGATTTATTTTTTTTGTATTTATCTTGCTTCAAACTTAACCAAAAATTATTTTTTAGAAAAAAACTTCTGAAGCACATATTCCTGAAACTATCACTATGGAACAATCAATGCAATACACAATGTTATTTTGCCTGTTCTTCATCACTCTTCATATTGCTGTGGCTTGTAATAGATATATAACACTAGATCAATGTAATGCAATGTGTGAGAATTGCAATATGATATATTTTGAAAAGCCTAAACAATGTGGACCTACTTGTAATCAATTTATTGAATATAAAATGGAACGTAGTTATATTTTGGAGTTATATGGATTAATGAAAAATGGATTCTGTATTTTTTTATTACGAATTAAATAAAAATTATAAATTGTTACAAAAAAAAATATTTTTTACTGAAATAATAATACAGCCTGTAACATAAAATAATAAATTATATAGTTCAAATGTCCAAGAAATTAGTACTTTATTTATAAATTTCCATAGTAAAATAGATCATACATATATTGTATTTTACAAATTTTAGTAGAACAATTACTTTTTCTATTTTTGTGCAGATAAAAATTTAATTTTATATGATCATTTTGAGAAATCTTTCCCCCAAAAAATATATAGAAATTAATTTTTTATAGATTATATGGTTTTTACATGTGACATTAAATAACAATAAAAATGTAAAAAACTTATGGTAATTGGAATATGATTCAAACAAAAAAAATTGCATAATGGCCCAGAATCTGTTTAAAATAAAATATGTAAAGTACACCATCTTTTATCATATATATAAATGCAATCAGCCTGTCAGTATTACTCGCACCCATGACCCAAGACATTGTTCTAGGTTAAGTGATTTTAAATTAAGTTAATTATAAAGAATTACTATACATATTAATTATTTCCATATATATATATATTCTCTTAATCAGTAAGTAAATAATAAATAAACCAACATAATAGACAATTTGAAACAAAACTTAAATTTATTTCATCTAAGCAATTTGCTTTCAAATTAGAATAACAATGATTGAAATAATATTAAATTCAATTGCGTGTTAAAATGACATTTTCCGAAAGTTTATACTAAAATAAAAAGCAATAAAATAATATGGAATTAAATTTTATATCAGTGAGTTGTCCATTATATCAAATTACTTATATTTTATGAATTTATTGTTTATATTTTTGACATTATGGTTACACTTATTAAGATATTATTATCAGAAATGATTTATATACACACAATATTTCAGTAGAAGTATATTTTATATCTCGAGTTTATAAGTAATTATAGGAGATTTGAACCCAATCTTTCAACCTCTCTTCAGCTAAACTATGTATATCATACAACATTTTCATGACCACACACACGTGACAAAAATAAACGACCTCCAATATATGTAATTCATGCTGAACTCGCCTCATTACTGCATATAAATGTGTGTGAGATAATTATCTGAATAAACTGCTGATCCCAGATTCAGAATGAAATACATATTTTGCACATCATTTTCATTCTCACATGTATGTCAGCATGAGTATCAGTTGTATGAGAGAATTTAAAGTGCTGAAGGATGCTTGAAGGCCTGGGTTCTAATTCATTAATCCCTAGAGATATAATGTTTATATGTATTTAAAGGCTGCAGAAAGGAGTTTGCTATTAACTGAAAGGAGACCCTTTGATTCCTCTTGGAGGCCTTAAAGGAACTGAGCAGGGCAAATTCTTAATGTCCACTCCATACGTTCTTGTCGTTGCAGCTGTTATTACTATGTGTTTATTCATATAGTATACGAACATGGATGGGCTGCTCAACAACACGCATTAGCCAGCATGGTGAGTTTATTGGCTCTTTACCTCTGAGTTTAAGACCAAGAAACACCATGGTCTTTCTTCTCTGTGCCTGATAAGGCAGAATGAATGTTTGTGTAAATTATAAATATTTTTCCAGGAGGCTCTAAAGTCACCAACCAAGGCAGCGGTTGGTGGCCGAAGGCGGAAAGTGATAAGAATGCCCTGAATGTGGACCCAGACTGCCATTTGATGATGACTTTTTATTTAGGTACTTACAACTGCAGATCATTTTCAAGTGAAGGAAGATTGCAAGAATTAGAAGAAGAACTCTCTTATATTAAATGGGACATTATTGGACTTTGTGAAGTTAGAAGAAAAGGTGAAGAGACAATTGATTTAAAAAGTGGACATATATTCTATTATAAAGGCACAAATATTGGAAATACAAGTGGAGTAGGATTCATTATAGATAAAAAGTGGAAGAACAATATTTTGGAGATTGAGGGTGTATCAGACAAAGTGGCAGTATTAGTTATACAAGTTAATAGCAGATACCAAATGCAGATAATTCAGGTAAATTCCAATAGTGATGAAGTAGTAGAAGATTTTTATATGGATGTACAAAAGGTTTTTGATCAGTGTAAACATCATTTTAAAATTGTTATGGCAGACTTTAATGCTAGAATTGGTAAACAAATGAAAGATGAAAGTGCTGTAGGTAATTGTGGTTATGGTAATAGAAATGAGAGAGGACATAGACTTGTGGAGTTTGCAGAAAAAGAAAAACTTTATATTATGAATTCTTTTTTCGAGAAAAATGTTAAAAGAAAATGGACATGGAAGCATCGAAATGATGGTACAGCAGAATTGGATTAAATTTTGACTAACAGGAATTACATATTTCAAGATTGTAATGTTCTTAATAGATTTAACACAGGAAGTGATCATCGATTAGTAAGGTGCAAGATACATGTTAATGTAAAACTAGAAAGACAAAAATTGTTAAGAAAAACAATATTTACAGTTGATATTCCTAATCTTCAGAAACATTCTAATGAATTTAAATTAGAACTTAAAAATAGGTTTCAAGTATTAGTAGATTTTGAACATGATTCAGATTTGAATGAAATTTGTATGAAAATAACTGATACACTTTTAAAAACTGCAACAAAAATAGCTGGTAGAAAAAAGCAGCAATTGACCAATAAAATTTCTACTGAGACTAGAGAATTTATGAAGAAAAGAAGAAATATAAAGATATACAATAATGATGCACTAAAAAGAATTGAATATCTCGAATTTTGTAAAATAGTGTGGAAAAGAGTTTAAAATGATATAAGAAAGTATAACTGTGAACTAGCAAGAAAAGCTGTAGAAGAAAATAAAAGTCTTAAAAATGTAAAACAACATTTTGGTATTGGTAGAAAATTTATATCTGCAATAAGAAAAAAAAATGGAATTATTACTAAAAAGAAAGATGACATTATGAAG
Source organism: Epiperipatus broadwayi (assembly GCA_028023455.1). NCBI lineage: Eukaryota > Metazoa > Onychophora > Udeonychophora > Euonychophora > Peripatidae > Epiperipatus > Epiperipatus broadwayi. The sequence continues at coordinate 137,689 of JAQFVV010012605.1, read as the reverse complement.
TTGGTAGAAAATTTTTATCAAGAATTATATAGTAATAAAGAACAAGTACCTCCTATATCTATTACAACTTCCAAATTGCCCAGAATTTTAAATGAAGAAGTGAGAAATGCAATTAAATGTATGAAGACAGGAAAGGCTCCAGGTAATTACAGAATTATAATTGATATATTAAAAGAAGCAGGTGAAGAAACAGCAAATTTTTTACCAAAGTTATATACCAAATGTCTAAATGATAAAGATGTACTGGATGATTGGAAGAATGCAGTAATAATATTAATACTTTAAAAAGGTGATAAAGAAGATATTAGTAATTACAGACCTATCAGCCTTTTATCAGTTTTATATAAAATTTTTACCAAGAGCTTTCACGAACCAAGAGAACAAGCGGGATTTAAATGTGGTTTTAGTACAGTAGATCATATTCCAGTACTGAGAGAAGTTATAGAAAGGACAAATGAATATGAGTTGTCATTATGTTTTGGATTTGTAGATTATGAAAAGGCATTTGATTCTATAAACATTTCTTCAGTGATTAAAGCATTGGATCATCAAGGTATAGATCCAGGATATTGTCATATTTTAAAAAATATTTATAAAAATGCAACAGCAACAATTAGATTACATAATGATACTGGGAAAGTCAACATCCATATCTCCAAAACTTTTTACAGCAGTGCTGCAAGAAGTATTTTGTGGATTAAAATGGAAAACTAAAGGAGTGAAAGTAAATGGAGATTATTTAAGTCATTTAGATTTTGCAGATGATGTAGTTGTTTTTGCAAATAATGCTTCAGAGCTGCAGGAAATGTTGCATGAGTTATTAGAGGAAAGTAGGACTAAGGATAAATGTTAAAAAGACTAAAGTAATGTTTAATCAATTTGCTCAAAATATAAAAATAAAGGTTCATTATGATGAATTAGAAGAAGTTAACAGTTACAAATACCTTGCTCAGATTATTAATACAGATGGAAACATAATGGAGGAAATTAATCATAGAATTAAACTTGGTTGGAGTGCTTTTGGTAGAAATAACTTGATATTAAAAGGAAATATGCCTATGTGTTTGAAAAAAAAGGTTTTTAACAAATGTGTTTTACCAGTTCTTACTAATGGATCTGAGATGTGGGCACTTAATAGAAGAGGAATACAGAGACTTCAGACCAATAAAAGAAGTATGGAGAGGTGTATGTTGGGTGTAACAAGAAGGGATCGAAAATGCAATGTATGGGTAAGAGAACAAACAGGTGTTACTGACCTCATTGAAAAAATTAAAAGATTGAAGTGGAGTTGGACTGGACATATTGCTAGAAGAAATGGTAATAGATGGGCAATTGAAATTTTAAACTGGATTCCAAGAGATTGTAAAAGACCCAGAAAGAAACCTCATGTGAGATGGATGAAATAAGAAAGTGTGCAGGGTTGATGTGGAGAAGAGAAGTTAAAGATCAGAGAAGATGGATTAAACTTGGAGAGACCATCCTGCAGTGGATTGATAATGGTTGATAATGATGATGATTATGTATTTAAATATTAAAGATTCAGCCCATATTCTGATTATCTCTTTTCTTTGTATTTATATGGACAAGATTCTATACATAAGAGGTTAGAATGACTTAAAGTCATGAAATGTATAACAATAATATTAGCATTTGAAATAGATGTGAGCATTTAATCAGAATTTCAATAGTATGGAAGGCTGAAGAGTTTGTTTTCGAGTAGTTTGATGCCTATTCATTAAAATTGAAGATTTTCTCTCTTAATTAAAAACCAAGTTTTTTATTTTTTCAAAAAAAAAAGATCACTAATTTTTTCAAAAACTACCTTTTTGGAATTTTTAATCTAGAAAGATGTTTAACTATAGATAAAGAAATGTATTCAAGCATTATTTCAATAATAAATCATGCTTGTTTTTAAATTCAAAATCACAATTACAAATAATACAATTTTAATATTTATTCAGACTTTTTTAAATGTTTTAATTTAAAATAAAATTCACTTTTAAATCCGGAATTATTTAACCCTTTATTTATTATTTTTATTCCTGGAAACATATAAAAATATCTACAAAAATTTATGTATGTGTTTATTTCTATTTTTTTCTTTATTTTATATATAAATGTGAACTCACATGACTACATTACCATGCACTATGTAATCCAACTTGTTACATTGCCCCCTCTGAGGAAAAGGAAAATAGAAATCAAACATTTATCTAATAATATTTATATAACATACATGTATAATTAAAAGAAGTTTCATATCTAAAACTATGTACTCATCAATATTTTTAGAGACATGACAGACACCAGGCAGGTAAAAGAATGAATAGTTGTCTGCCATTTTGATATAATGAATTCAGCTATTGAACTCTAAATACTTAAGGCACCATTAGCACCAAAAGAACTACTTTAATTGAGACATTAACAAAATATTACAACCCATGATAAGGATACTGCAAAAATCTTTGCAAACCCCTGATCCCATGGATGTGCTGCAAAATACAAAACTATGTTCTGCTTATTTGAATCAAATACAAGCTATGTTTTAATCATTTTCTTTGGAGACTTAGAGGCTGATATCATGGCAGGACTACATTAGGTGCTCTGTCATTAACAATATGAAATCCAACAATGGATTGGAACAAATAGCTAAGATATAACACTCCAGAGTAGCATAAATTCGATGCATCCTCAAGACAATGGACAAAACTCTACTTCCATCACCAAAACTAAAAATACAGCTAATCAAACTTCAACAAACAAACACACAATTCAACATCCAAAATTGATGATATTCTATTTAATTCTAAACATGAATCTTTTTAAATATACATAAAAACTACTATTTTATAATTTCTAATCATTCACATTGTTTCACCTATTTCACAGTAGTTTTTGAAATTAATTCTGCATAAAATACATACTTTTTTTCTCAGTTGTGGTTTGAGATCAAATTGATTAAATTTTAAGTGATGATCACCAGTATGTGATCAACATCAGCCTTACATTGGTCACCCATTTATAATGATTACTACAGAACATAATCATCAATAGCCTTCAATTAGGTAGGCATTTGAATTGGGATGGGGAGATCAGAAAGGTTTTGGGGTGATAGAAAATCATCATCACTACCAAATGAATTAAATTTCAATTTTACAAAAGTATAATATTTAAGTAAGATATTATTTTTAAAAATGTTACCTATTATAAGAGCACATGAGAAAATAAAATGTTTCAGAGATCATCCATTTAGAAGAGATCAGTCAGTTATCTCCTTAGTACAACTAGAAGTTTAATGAACCATACATCAACCAGCATTATAAAGTAATATAACTTCTCAAAGTAAAAGTAATACTCAAAATAACCATTCATGATCATGAATGATCAATCTAAATACATCAATACAATAAATCAGCAGTCAATCTGGGGGCAGGTTTGGAAATGGGTCTTTTGTAGACCAGGCTAACTATTGAGCCTTTGAGAGCGTGAAGCATTTATTTAACCATTAATTTGGATATACCAACTAAAGTGCTCACCCATTAGAATACATAACCAGAAAAATCTAAACAATAATGCTGGGATTGAAAAACATGCTGATCATCATCACTTCTCTGGACCCTTAGTACAGTTAATGTACTGGCCAAGTAGAAATTTAACTTCTAATATACTAATGAAATAAAATGTAGTGCAAGGTCTTTAAAGAATACTATCTGTGGCATTAATCTAGAATCAACTAGATGAAGGTAATATACTAAATACATCTCCATTTATATATTCAACCATTATGCATGAATCTAGGTTAGACAAATACAAGCTGAAGTAATGTTATGGTGACCATGAGATGATGCAATACAATTTTAACATTTGAATACAAGTTTATTAACAACAATAACAAATGATATTAATGTTTTTAGAATATGGTTCTACAATTAGAAACCTGATTTTGATTAACATACAAAAATAAAAAAATATCTGATTGTGACTTACATGATTAATAAATAAAATTCAAGTTATTACAGTATGATTTACATATATTTGTATTTATACACACAGATTTATGTTTCATTATTACATTAATACATATTTGAATTGACATTTAATAATAATAAAAAAGTGGTATTTGCAATATAATTGACATATATATGCATGTATAAATGTGTGTGCATATAATTTCTGAACATATTGGATGTGTTATAAAACATTTTGAGTTGTGACTTTTAAATTTTATTACATGGTGATTTACATATATGTTCCAATAGGTTTACATAAAATACCAATACACATCATCACACTTTGTTGCAATGTTATTTATTATTTAATATAAAATATTTGAATTAACATAATATATAAATAAAATTCAGTTTGATACATATTTAACAGTATATTCAGCATACATGTGTCTGCATATAGAATAACAGCCACAAAATGACATCTACATCATATATTCCATTTGTGTCAAAAAAAAGTTATTAAAAATTACTTTCACAATTCCATTTGGAAATCTTATAAATTGCATTTATAATGCTATAGTAAGGTTGACTCTTTATCAATTTGTTTCTTAAAAAAAATTAAATACTATCAACTTTTTTTCTTTTAAAAATACATAGTTGATTTCTGTTTTACAGGTACTTGTTGATTGATTAATTAAATAAACATTTTAAAAATAATACTCTTGCAAGCTTCATTTAATTAAAGCAAAAAATATTTGTGTTTTAAGTAATATATTTTAAATGTCTTTTTAAGGAATTACTAAAAACAGTTCTGATAATATATACACAATCATCTGTGGATTGCTCTTTTCTTTTAGACATAGGACTCAAACAAATTATTCATTTGTTTCATTTTAAGTTATTAAGTTATAAATTTAAAAGTTATTTTAAGGATTTTAAACTAACTCACCATATATATATATATATATATATCTTTGCTTCTCTGCATCTAGATACATCAGCATATGTATAATTACTTATTCAGAAACTGATGGTTTTTCTTGATGGAGACAAGTCCACACAATTGTTCTGCAATTGGTTACACTTAGACTAGGATTTGGTAAGCTTCAGATAAGCAAGATATATTGCCCTCAATTGTTCAGAATAATAATTCAGAAGTGACCCAGCTTCATGTAAATCAAATCTGCTGTGAAGGAAAAGAGTAGCAGCTGCTATATTCACTGTACTGCCTTCAATTATTTGATGTTCATTCCCTAACTCTGGAAAACCAACTTTAGCAGTATTGCAAACTACAGCAAAACTTCTAGCCAACTGTTCTGCAGCTAACTATATGTTTCCAACTGCTTTTCAAAAATATTAAGACCAAAGTGAACTGATATTTTTATTAGCATATTTTATAAGAGCATCTGAAGTAATAAAAACACTTTCATGGAGCACTAAGTTTTTTTATCATTTCAAAAAAAGCACTAATTCTTTCAAAAGCAAATTTGAAATTTTACCAAGGTGTAATCTATATGTTTTTTCCCTTTTCAAATCACTTTTAATTAAAAGGTACTTTTTGGAACAATTGATCTAGAATGATTTTTAAAAATAGATAAATATATATATATGCAAACGTTATTTCAAAAATAAATCAAGCTTGTTTTTAAATTCAAAATAAGAATTACAAATAATACAATGTTAATATGTATTCAGACCTTTTTAAACATTTTAATTTATAATAAAATTATGTTTTAAATCCAGAGATATTTAATTCTTTATTTATTATTTTTAGTGTAGGAAATATAAAAAAATATCTACAAAAATGTATGTATCTGTTTGTTTCTACTTTTCCTTTACTTTATACATATAGTGCACACACACAACGATGTTGCTATGGGCCAAGTAACCCCATTCATTACAATATATTGTAACCCTGTACTTTGTACATGGTTTTCTTTTCATAGTGTTATAAGTTACTTTGCTATGCTTATTAATGTTTAAAAAATAGTAAACAATAAATAGTTTAATTATATGCAGGTTATTTTGTCAACCTGGATATAAAATATAACCCAATGCTATGTTTCTTATTTGTATAATCAGTTAGTGCATTAGTTGTTTAAAATATTGTATTGAAATAGTTTTTATTATAATAAGCCATGTACTTGTGTAAAGCTAAAAGATAGCTAAATTGTTTTAAAAATTGTAGGAGCACAATTATATTGAGGTATTGAATACTTCAAACTAAGTTTTCAGTTAATAAAGTTATTTGCTAAATTAAGTGTTTTATTCTAGAGTAAAGCTTGTAAAATTAGATTAAATAATAATAAGTTGTTCTATAAAAATGTAATTAACATTTTAATTTTAATAAGCTATTAAAATTAGGTATTTTTAATTAGTAAAATTATTAAGACAGTTCAGTTTAGATAAATTAGTTTCTGTAGTTAAATAATAAAGTTATTTATTTAAATTAACTTCATTTAGTTAATAAAGTAGTTTAAATTAAAGAAATAGTTAACTTCCTGTCTACATGTCTGTGTAAATGTTTTTACTTGTGTGTTTAATAATTACTTGTTTTTAATTACCATGTTATTTAACTCAAAAAGTTAAAAAAGTAATAATAAAATATTTTATTAAACATGGAAAATAAAGGGTAATTTTAAATGATTTTAAATCAAGAGTGGAAAAAGAATATTATTTTTATTTAAGAATATAATAATTATTTAAATTATTTTATTTGTTCTTTAAGTTTGTTAATTAATAAGTTATAAATAATCTATTTTTCAATTACAACCATTAAACAACACGTGTTATTTCAAAATCAAAAAGATCAGAATGATGTATGGTTATTAATGAAGTGTTTAAAATTGATTAACCTTTTAACCATAGATATCTCTTTTTAAGGAAATTGTTTTGATTGATTAAAAAGTTGATATAAAACCGCAGATCATCATCATTTTGGGTTGACTGCTGCTTATCTTTGTATTCATCTTCATGTTTGCTCTGGTGTGCATTTCAAAACATCTTTGTTATACCAGAATAGTGTTAATTTTTTATAATTATTTTATTTTTATTTAAAGTGTAAAGTATAAATTTCATTTGATTTGTAAACCAATAATGGTGTGCTAACCAATTAAAGGTAACCCTGTTTATTCTACATTTGCTTCAATACTTGAATTTTCTCTTATACTACTAACTGAAATGTCATGAAAAATTAAAATAATTGTTAAAAGTAAATTTCTTCATTTTGGTTCAATATTAAGTTCTAAAACAAACCAGGTGATGCATTTCAAAATGTTCATCTATAAACTAGTGCTGGACATTTTACTATTTTACTTTTCCTTGAGTCATTTTTATTTTAAAAGAAAAAAACTTTAAATTTTAGAAGAAAGTTGAGAATATTTAACTTTCAAGAAAAATTTAAATGTATGGTTATGCTAACCACTCGGTTATAAACTGTTTAAAATAATTATATTTCTCAGTAATTTTTTTTTTTATAAATAATGTGCTTGCCAGTTAAAAATTTTTAATTATGCAGTTATAAGAAAATAACTTACTGTTTTTAGCACAGGAGGAAATGCTATTAAAATATTTGCTCTCTTTTTCTCCGAATATTGCTAGTAAATTAATATCTGCAAGAAAACCTGGAATTAATTAACTTTTGTATTGTAAAGAAAATATAAATAATTTTGTATGCTTTGATCTCTTTGAATACAAGTAATTTTAAAGTCTCTATCAAGATGTGAATAAAGAAAATTTGAAAATATATTCGTTTATTTAAGATAGTTTGCCATAATAATCCAAACGATGTTTTTTATTGCATGGTATTATTTACAGACTATCCAGTTACTTTTTTAAAAATGCTTTTAAAAAAATGCTATTGAAACTCAAGAGTACATAGAATTGACTTTTATTATCATTCAATGAAACTTATATGTGTGTTTTCTTCTAAATATAAAATATTTTTGCTATATGTTTCTAGGAAAAATATTGCTAGTTTCATTTATAGGCAAACCAAAACCTGAAAATGACTTTTGTTATTATGGTAATAAATTTGCATCGTGTGCTTCTTTTAAAATATATAAAAAAAAGCTATAAATATTTTGCTTATGCTACTAAAACAAATACCTGGAAATTACTTTCATTATCATTCAGTTCAATTTGTGTGTGTGTATGCTTCTTTGACAAATATAGTCACAAATATTTTTCTTATTCCATTAAAGCCACAGACCGAGGGAAAACTTTCTATAAAAATATAATGCTAATCGTCCATGTCGTTAAATGAATAATTTTTCTAATTAGATTTCATTTTGGCCAACTTCTCCAGATATTCATGAATGTTATATTTAAATATAATTTAGCATTAAGAACTTTTATACTTATTACTATTATGCTTATCCAAAATTGTATTTGCTATTTTTCAAAAATGCTTATTCTTCATTGGTACAGCATATGTTTCCTTATATGGATAAGTCATCACAGAAAGACTTTGTGACCTCAGCAGATTGCTCTTAATGGAAATTTTTGTTAATGAACTAAGGTGTTTTAAAAATATATATTTAGTTTTTTATTATTATTGTAATATTATTACATTCTATCATTATATCAGGTGTAAAAATAATTTTATTGCTATTATTATTATAATGGGTTTATGCTAGAATGTGTTGGAATATCGACACATTTTCAGGTAACTTTTATACATTTCATTACATGCTGGTTTTATTTAACTTTGCAATATTTCATCTATTAGAGACATTCATCTGTTACGTTTGTTTTCTATTACAATTTAGTTACTCATTGATAAACCTGTATTAAAAGTGTTTATTAGAAGTCTCGTATGCTTACAATTACCATAGTAATATAACAGTTTATCATTATATACCAATTTCATTGCATATTTATCTACTTTAAATTAGTATACTTTATTTTGCATTATGTCCAATTATTTACTTAAACTTATACTATATAATTCATATGTGTATATTTTTATTATATACGGCCAAAATTTTATTGTGCTTCTATTTTAAAATAATTTAAGTCACTTGACTAATCCAAATTGTTGTTTTCAGATAATGCTTATTGTTTAGAATAATTTTATGCATATATTTAATCAATTTATTAGTGTTAAAGTATTATCTTGCCATTTTTTATTTTGTATGAGGTGTTTGCCTTAGAAATTAGACCAAAGTTATAATGTTTTATTGTGCTCTGTGGGATGAGATGCTCCCCCTATGGCTTATATTTTTTCCATGAGTTTGATATTGGTGTTTGTATTTTGTGATACTTATCACTTTTCAGTATTATTGAAGGTACCTAGATTCCTAGAGAGGATCATTTATTTTTGGTGCATCTTTCCACATTTTTCCTGATGTGCTGCAATAAAGTCCAGGCATCCACTCTTTTGCCGCAAAAATAGGTATTTGAAAGGCACCATTCTTTGATGTTTTCTTGTTCTATGGAGCCTATGTTTTGCCTATCACTCATGATGAACTTTTATATTTTCCACCATGCTAGGGGAAGTTCTCTTTGTATTAGAATTGACATGGCAATGATTAGTAAGTTTATAAAAACTTAGTTCTTCAGGTAGCATTATGTACAATGCTTTGTGGTGAAGCAATGTCTATATTGTGTTGCTGAGTAAATTGGCCAGCCACTAGTAAAACATCTTTTAAATATTTAATATTTAGCATTTGGCATTTAGGTAATACTTCATGCACTTTATGTTAGTTATATACCCATCTGTATCATCTCACTGATAGATTTGTAAGTCATTTCATATTAAAAATATTACTATTATTATGTGGACAATAATTTGGTATGAATTATGTGTATGACTTCTGGTAAATGGCCCACTTTTAATTTAAAATTTTATGTAGAAGCTTAAAATAGTACTATGCCATTTTGGCTAAATTATCCAAATGCTATAATTAGTGCTATTCTGTCAGTCTGTTTATTCAAACCCAGATAATGTGGAATGCAATGTTAATTTGATTGCCTAGATTCCATAATTATTAGTTTTGTAAAGGTTCATGATTTATTTAAATTTATTTAATTTAGCCTAATAGTGTGCTAATTTAGATTTCAAAGCTATAACGAAAAATTTACTTGACATAAGTGTGTATTTTAAATTAAGGGTTAGATCAGGTTAGTATAAGCTAACGCTTTGTATTATATTTTTTGAAAAATTTTGATTTTCTACGAGCTAAATTAGAATGCCAGTTAATTTTATTGTTAAATCAATCTTGTGAAAATTGTTGTCAGGAAAAGGTCTGGATGTGCTTACGTGGCAACTAATGTAAACAAATTGTAACAGTGCTTCTGTTGGCAAATAATTCCGAATATTTAATGTAAATGGAATAAAAAAATTTGCAAATATTATTTATTTTTATATTTAATCATTAATAAATTTAAGTATTACTATTTTAAAAGTATTCAGTTTTTGTTTTTCTATATGTCATTTGTCTTGAGTTGATACAAATCTTATGTGTCTATGAGAGTTATTAAATTTGCTATTTGCAAAACGTATAATGTTCACTTTCTGATTTCTATCAGAAATCTGGGTAACAATCAAATTTTGCAGTCCCAAAACTTGTCATTTTTCCAATGAAAGTTTTTTACCATAAACTTCTCAATTCCAAAGACTGGAATTTCATATAAATAAAATGAAAGTTGAATATTTTAAGAGAAATTCAGATCAATACAATTTTGGTAAAGATTATTCTAGCTATTTTCAGACTGCATTCATTATTAACCATTTCTTTATAATGTGAAGATACATTCATTGCACTTGATAATTTAGTTTGTGTTGTCTATGGGATAATAGAAGAAAATAAAATGTACCCTTTTCTTTCTATTGTTTTTTAGTTTTTGAGATGATTATTATTGATATTTTGTTCATATTATTGAATAAGTCATCATTTAACTTACATATTACTCTAGCAAAGGACATTATAATTAATCTATATGCTATTTGATCAGTCCATGGTAGTTTATTATTACTCTGCAAGAGTAGAGTATTTAAATTCACACCTTTTTTTAACATTCTGATATAGAAAACAATAAATATTAAGATATTTTAAGATGAAGAATTATATAAAATGTTTCTGTTGGTGCAAATAACTTATATACTCAGAGAATATATTTTGATAGAGGTGAAGTCATATCTTAAAGGTATTTTATTGATAAGAGTGAAGTTTTTCCTTTTCTGAATTTCATTTGTAATTATTTAATTGTGTAATAAATATTATTATTACTTTTAAACTCATCTTTATCTTAATAGATGTCTCTGAAGTATTCTTTCTTTTATTGTAACTGCACAGAGTCTAGTCCATGCTTCAAATGTAAGAGACTAGTCTATTAGTCATTACTTTTTTATAAAAGGAGTGATCATCATTTTTTTATCATTCATTTTTCTACTAATGAAAAATATTTAAAAGTCCAAATTAATTTTATAGATAACATAAATAGCATTATTATTATTAAAATACATTAATTACAAAATTAATTTTAATTTAATATGCATTTTGAAAACATGCTGATTTAATAAATATTTTGTAATATCATCCAAAATAAATGTGAGCAAATTAAAAATATGAAATAATTTTATTTAAATATAGAAGTTTTTTAAAACAGGATTTAAAACTAATAGATAAATTAGATAAATAAAATAACAGCTTCATATGTAGTACTTTTTATAACACCAATTTTTATATATATTATACATTTAAAAGTGTAATGAAACATTTTCCTTGCAATGTGGTTTATTATGGCCTGCTTAAACATAATTAATATAACTCTTGTTAAAAAAATTTTGTACTCTAACAATTTTTTTTGTTCTCACTAGATTTAAGCTTTCAACTTTCATTTTGATATTAAACCATTACTTATCAGTATGTAATAAATTTGACAGCATTTGATAGATCTTTTTATTTAGAAACTAAGTAAAATTTATAAAATCACATTTGATTTACAGAATTATTTGAAAAATTATATTTTACTGAAAACAAAACACTCACATTATTCAATTTTGGATGGATCTGATTCTATTTCCAAAATGAACACAATCTAAATATTTCAATGAATGTTTTTAGTAATTATTAAATTTTTAAATTTATGCTTCAAAACGTTAAAAATTTTTCTTAATTTTTAAAATAGAACTGAATATTATAACATTTTTGTAATTTTCATTGTTTCTGGAAAACTGTTTTTTCTGAATGCCTGTAATCTCTATAGTAACAATATTGAAAAGAAAATATTTTTTATATTTAAAACTAAAACATTTCTATAAAAGATAAATATGTAATAATATTTATTTTTGATTTTTAATAATTATCACACAATTACAATACAATTATAATCATAAAATTTACAAAAAAAAAGCAAGTTTTTAAACCATCATAATATTTACTCGATGGTGGTAATATTTCTATGAAATACACTCAACAAATTTCATGATCACTGAATCAACAATGCCTTCTTACAAAACCATGGTTTCAGTTTTTTTGTAATACCAATTATTCGATTTTCCATCATCTTATGATTTTTTTTTTGCAACTAAAATATTAGAATATAAATATATGTGAATTTTAAAGCTGTAAAAAAAGTTTCACAAAATTTTCATCAGGAACAAGAAAAATGCAAATTTAATTGCTAGAAATTTTTGCGAAAGCTTGACTGTAAGGATGAATGTGAAACTTTGAATTATACTAACATACACAGTTCCCCAGAGATTTGACTAACATTATCTATAAATATATACATACATGATGACATATAAGCCAAAAACACAAACAATCCATTGCAGTTTTGACATTAAATCTTCAGCAAATCCCTTTCTTTTGAAATATAATTAACAAAGAGGATTTTACAATATCTAGTAGTTATGACTGTTATGAAATTATCGTTCGAGTATTATTGAGATTGAGTGCCTAACAGTAAAAAAGCAAAAAAAAAATATTTCCAAGATTAATTTATGCTTTTTAGCCACAGAATTAAACAAATTTTTTTTTTACAAGAAAAAAGCAGTCTATCTTATCTAGATTTCTTTTTTTTATTTATAAAGAGGTTTGTCTATAAAACGTAGGCCACAAATAAAAAATATTTAAATCAATTGTGCAATCTGGGTAATAAGTTTGAAAGCATCCTGAATTTCAACATTTTCAACACTGATCCAAACAAATAAAATATATAAAATATTTACACTTCTTTATATATATATATATATACATAATATAAACATTAAAAACTTAAAGATAAAATAGTCAACAAAAATAATCAAAATTACACCTAAATTCACAATTTAGCCAGAATAGTCAAAGGAAATAAACTCTAAAACTTAACCAATAGATTCACTTTTACAAGCAGATTTACAAGTTATATTGTAATAATATTTACTAAGGCTGTAACCTTTAGGAATAAGCATCTGAAAAATTTGAAGGTAGGGACCTCTACAGGTTTAAGCCACAAGCTTACGCTATGAAGAAAAGAAGGAAACCTTCTTTACTTCAACCTACTTTTATATATGAATAAATGAGGCTAAAGTGGTTAGATCTAAGAGTGTGAAGCTATTCAATACTTCCCTAATTAAGTCCACAATTCTTATTATACATTAATACTCACGAAATCTTACGATTTACAATGAGTCAATGGAAAGATCTTATAGTAAGAAATCTATTACGATAATTTAAAGTTGTAATTATAAAAAAAAAAAATTATAATTACAAGTTATATTGTATTTTTTGTACTTGAGTAGTCTGCAAGTAGATGTAAATCCAATGATTGTGTTTATAGTTTAGTTTCTTTAGCTAATTTCATTGAATTGTGACTTTGGAATAATTGGTATAAAGTACTGGTAATCAAGCACTACACATGTATAATAAAAATTTAAATATTAATATGTCCAAAGTCAGTATTGAAACGTTTTAATTTTTTTTTTCATTTTGTTTATACAAGTAGTCTCATCGCCTGAGGTAAGAATGAAAAAAAGGAAGTTGGGTCATTATTCATAGAAGATTGATAAGTCTAGAAAACAAAAAAAGGAAAATAATTAAAAGGGGGGTGGAAAGGTATATCTAAATAAAGAGTCAAAACTGAGAATCATTGTACAGGGAAATTAAAAGAAAAGCTCTCTTTTCATTTATTTAAAAGGAATAAAATGCATGTGTCAAAGTGGTCAAGAGGTCAGCGTGACTGCCTTGCACTTGCAGGCAGTTGCCCGGGTTGCGGGTTCATGTCCCAACCGATGTTATGACATTTTAAAAAAAAAGTTAATTTAATTACATACAAAAATTGGAATATGTCTGTGTGCATAAATGAAAGAGTTGATTTTAAAATACATAAGAAAAAAAGTATATAGCTATGTGCATAAAAGGAAGTTGAATTAAAAACAAAAAGTAAAACTTGTAATTTAAAAGATTAAGTTAAATGCATAGATTTCTTTGACTGATGAGCGAAGATGGAATGGGAATAATTACTTAGCTATGGCTACCAATAAACAACAATGGGAATAATTTTTTTAAAAAAGAAGTCCATATCTTATCTAAAGTTAGATTAATCTAAGAAGGAATGTGAATTAAGAGACAATGGAAATTTAATTAATAAATGTAATTAATTTAAAATTCAATCGGACTGATTTGAGAGGATAAAAACAACAAGAAAGCCAAATATAAATAAGCTTGAACAAAAACTTGATATATTATTATCATTGTTATTCATCGTATGTCCACTATAGTTTCCAGCCTCTGTGCAAATAAAATTATCTTATAAACTCCAAGAAAAAACCATGCATTGCTAATCAGAATTCAAAGTATACTGTTGTGCTCCAGTTTCTGACCATCCTAGAATACCTGAAGATCTATAATTAGATGCAATGAACATCTAAGAACCTGAGCCACTTAAACATCTATTTTTCTGATTGAAATGCAGAAAAAAACACATTCATCTGTAAATCTAAATGCAAACCAGTTGATGCATCACACCCTTCACAGGAGATCGAAAGCAGCGATCTATCTAGATGAACGCATTTAGAAAAACCTATAGGTAATATTAATTTCTTTCTCATTCCCAATCCTATTGTGACATTAATTTATTGTTGTAGCTATTGCAATCTTCGAGGACTCCAGAGTCAACAGAAGTTAACTTCATAACCAGCACAAAAGAACTATTTATGTGCAGGTTTAGTGTAATAAACTGATATTCATTAAACTTTCCAAAGCATAAAAACAAATAGTTTATGTGATAGAATGTGTGTGCATCAAATATAATACTATTAATGTGTTATGTGTATTTATAATACATTTGCCTATTATTTTATATGGAATTATTTTATTCAGGGAAGGAATGATAAATGAGTTTATAAGTTAATTTTTTGGAAATTTAACAAATAAATTATTCTTAAAAAATTAACATTTGTCTGTCCAGTCTTTTAATCATGCCATCAATCATCACTGATCAAAGAGTTTATTGTATTATATTTTGATTGATCTAGTTGGGATAAATCAGGTGCTGAATTAGTAGCCATCCTTCAGGGCATGTTAATTACTTTGTGTAATTAGCTAGTTCCTAAAGTTTACTTCAAAACAAATAGAGTGCTTTGAATGACAGGAGTTGAATTTAGCAGATGAGAAGTTCTGTAGCTTCAAAAGATGGTCGCAAGTTATACCTTGTATAACGTCATCATGGCTACAGGCACCTTGGCTATTGTACTTCTGTGGCTAAGAAATCAGTGTTATGCAATACTAAAGTGCAGCTGGAGTAGAGCGAGGTATGAAAAATAATTTTATATTATTTTTTATTAAAGAAGTAAAACAATTTGTTTTTATAATATTTTATTAAAATTATTTTTTCCTTATTTTTTGTTATTTACCTAATCATATATGACAGAAATTAATCATATATCAGATAAAATTAAAGAAATTTTTTTTTTTAAGAAATGTAAAACTGCATATAATTGGAGTTGTTGAGTGGTATGATTTAAATCAAAGAATGGACAAAAACACATTTTTTTCTGTCTAAATGAAATGAGAGTGAAAAGGTTAATGGGGATTTAAGTAAAGATAAACAAATATCTTGAAAAGATAAAAAAAAAAAAGAAAGTATAATAAAAATTGTGTTGTTGGAAATAACGTAATAGTCTTAGAATAAAGTACAAAAATAAAACAGTTTTCTTAGGTGTAAAAAATAAAAATAATAAATAATAGCCATGTCCATAATATAATCAGTGGCAGATATATATTTTTGTAGGGTGAATATATGCAGGGACAGGTAGAGATAATAGAACTAAGAGATTTGGAGTCAGGGGTATGCTTTGAATAAATAAATATTTAAATAAAAAGGGAAAGTAAAGACAGAAATAATGGATAAAGATATGTCAGAAAAAAGTCCCTTAACCTATATAAATCACCAAATAGTGGGAAAAGAAAAAATGAGACACAAATGATTTCAAAACGATGATAAATATGATAAGAGAAATGAAAAAGAAAAGTGGAGGCACAGATGCACATTTAAATGGTTCAAATATTGTGGATCAATTTTTAAAAATAAAAATATTTACTGGTATACTAGAGAGGCTGTGATTGATCACAGTGGCAGCTTGAAATGCTATTTCACATGGAATCAGCTCAGTGAGGAGGTCATGGTATCTGTGGCTTTTACTTCTATTCAAGGTAATGCTAAAGAGTGGTAAACTTCCTTATTTTTCATAACCAGCTATGTTTGGAAAGTATAAGCAGTTATTGTTAAGAAGCCATTGGAGAGAGAAGCAGCAAGAAAATGTCCAACACCAGGTATTGCAGGATAAATGGTGATTTGGTGAGCCATTTACACTATTTTTTGAGGCAAGTGGATAAATTAAGATTGATAATGGCCAAACCTTTGTCAGAGCATCAAATCATACAAATAGTGCAGTGTAATTTTCTTCATAAGGCAAATATTGATTGGAGCAGAACACAAAAACCATAGAGTAGGTAGCCAAGTTGCTTAATGAAATAGATAGCATATGGTCAAAGTATGAAATGGGAAATGAAATAGATAGCATATGGTCAAAGTATGAAATGGGAAATGGGAATTTGAACTGCTAGTAATAGATAATAACAGAGAGTTTACAGCCATGTAATGCTTATATTGGAGGGATTAATACATAAAGTCATATTGGATCAAACTTCATGCACAGGATCGACTGTATATTGAACTATAAACAAAATCAAGTAAAACTAAATGATTAAGTATTAGCATTTGTGTTCTGCTAGAAAGTGTTGCTTACAAAATACAGAAGTAAAAATGGAAATACACAAGAGAGTAAAAGAGTTGAAATGTAGAAATAATTGTCAAAGATGGTGATTAGATCAAACCTTGAGCAATTACAAAGGGATTTTTCAGAAATCCCTGGAAAGCACAGGATAAAATTCATCTGCTTTTCAACCTCCTCTCAGTTTTGGGGGGAGGTTGAAGAGCAGGTAAGTAAAATGTTAAGAAGGAGAATCACATCTAAGTGCTCATTACCATGTAATAATCCTATATTAACCATAAAGAAGAAAGTCAAATCTATCCAGCTGTGTTTGGATACAAGGCAGGCAAATATAATTACATCTTTGATACTAATGGTTTTCCACCTGTACAAGAGTTAGTAGTAAAATTCCATAAACAAAAAGTGTTCTTGACTTTTGATCTTACTGCCAGCTACTGCCAGATAAAGTTACGTTCCAACAATCAAAAATATACTGCATTTCAATACAGTGGGCATACATACAGCTTTAACCATATTGCATTTGGACTAAAAAATAATGGGGCAGGATTAATACAATTTTTGAACCAAGTATTGTGAGATGAAATAAAGAATATAACAGTAATGTATGTCAACAACATAGTTTTGGCATCAGAGAGTGTGGAAGAGCATTGCAGTCATATATGTTACAAAAGTGTAAAGAAAAAAAAGAAAAGTTAACCTTGGAGGTCAAGTTTTTGGATCACATGATAAATGGGGAAGTAATTCAGCCACACCTTGAAAAGATTAAAGTAATTCAGGAATTTCCCATTACCAAGACTAAAAAACAAATTCCTGGAGTAACTTTTATAATGGATTTTATATAAAAAAAATTCACACGGAATCTTTACTGCAATCATTAAAAAAGGAGGAAAAACTCTTTAATATGGACTGCACAGCATGAAGTTTACAAAATGTGAAAGTGAAGGTTTAAAAAAAATTATGCTATTATATCCCAACTTTCAAAAAACATTTTTTGTATAGACTGACAGCAGTGAGTCATATTGTGTGCTACTCTTTTTCAAGTCCAAGAAAAGAGTCAGCCAAGTAACCTATTTGTCATAAAATTCTGTCAGTTTCTAATAGCATCTGAGATGATAGTGGTTACTGATCACAAATACCTTGAGTTTTAAATAAAATCTTTCTAGCAAATAGTTGGTTGATAAGATGAAATTTATTCCTCCAGGAATTTAATTACAGAGTGAGATATTTCCTAGGAAAAGAAAATGTGGTGGCTGATATATTTAGCCATCACCCAGGATCACCATGATTTCATATGCATTGCTACAATGGAAACATTATGGAAGTGAGGCTATGATAAATGGCCTCCATAGCACCAAAGAAAAGGTTATGATTGTGGAAAAATAATTAAATATCTGCACCATCAACATGTAACAGAAATTACAAACATTTTATGGTGGAGAAATAGAAAATGCTATTACCTGAAAAAAAGAATTTTGCAATATAAAGATGGAAGGAAACAAAGATGTATAGTTATTCCCATCACTCTGCAGAGATAGATAGTGGAAGGTATACATCAGAAATATGGCCATTATGAAAGAAAAAATCAAGGGTTTGTCAAGGCATTGTTTTTTTTGGACAGGTATGAGGTATGCCTTAAGATGAAAGCACATAATACACCCAAGGTAGGATTGCTTATACTTATTCTCTCTCAACAACCTAATGATATGGTGGATATTTATTATTGCAAGCCATTGTCCTCATTCAACAGAATGAGATATCTTGTTTTAGTATATGATATATTTTTAAAGCTCATTGCAGTCTCACCAGTATCTCGGGTGAATGCCAAGCAAACCATACAGGTGTTGGAACAGCAGTATTTTGGGCTATTGGAGTTCTGGATAAAATTATATCTGACCAAAGAACACCATTAGTTTTTGAGGATTGGCATAAGTTGGTTGAGAAATGTAAAATTGAACATGTGCTCACATCTATTTGTTACTCACAATCTAATCTATCCAAATGGATCATGCAGGAATTAGGATATTTGTTAAGGTATATATACCCTATCATCATTGAGGATAGATGAAGGAAATTCAACACATTGTCAACATGATAAATTGAACAAAAAATGAATCTACAGGGCTTGAACCTGTGAGGTTTCATTTTGGAAAAACATAATTTATGCATTTAAAACTAAGTTGTCAGTGGAAGTCGGTCCTTAAATAAAGAGAGGAATGTTAGGTAGGTGTATTCTAAGCTAAGAACAATGGGTGAGTTAAGGCAGAAAAGGCAAGGGAAGGTGAAAGATATGTTTATGGTAGGAGACAGTGTTCAGATCAAAACTAATGCTGTAATCTATCTTGAAAAATACATGTATAAATAGTTCCAACCAATCTATGAGGTTCTGTATACAATAACAATGCATTTGTACTGGCAAAGGGACAGGAGAATAAGGAAACTTATAATTTCTGATAACTAAAATTGATTAAAGGGAAGATAGAGCTGCCTGACAAAATATAAGTAAATCAAAATAATCAGACAGATTGTCAGTAAAGAAAGGCAACTTGCATAAAATAAATAATAGTATAAGCAGAAAATAATATATGTTTTAAAAAAAAGTTATTAAGAGATAAAATAGTCAAAGTGACACATTTTCACTTGTTGGGGGAGTGGTGTAATGAACTATTAATCAAGCATTACATCATCATCATCGACCATTATCAATCCACTGCAGGATGGTCTCTTCAAGTTCAATCCATCTTTTCCGATCTTTAGCTTCTCTTCTCCACATCACCCCTGCAAACTTTCTTATTTCATCCATCCATCTCACATGTGGTCTCTTTCTGGGTCTTTTACAATCTCTTGGAATCCAGTTTAAAATTTCAATTGTCCATCTATTATCATCTCT
The DNA here is from genome assembly GCA_028023455.1 of Epiperipatus broadwayi. Classification (NCBI taxonomy): domain Eukaryota; kingdom Metazoa; phylum Onychophora; class Udeonychophora; order Euonychophora; family Peripatidae; genus Epiperipatus; species Epiperipatus broadwayi. The sequence continues at coordinate 117,630 of JAQFVV010012605.1, read as the reverse complement.
TCTAGCAATATGTCCAGCCCAACTCCACTTCAGTCTTTTAATTTTTTCAAGGAGATCAGTAACACCTGTTTGTTCTCTTACCCATACATTGCGTTTTCGATCTCTTCTTGTTACTCCCAACATGCATCTCTCCATACTCCTTTGAGTGGTTTGAAGTCTCTGTATTGCTCTTCTATTAAGTGTCCAAGTCTCAGATCCATAAGTAAGAACTGGCAAAACACATTTATTAAAAACCTTCCTTTTCAAACACATAGGCATATTTCCTTTTAGTATCAAGTTATTTCTACCAAAAGCACTCCAACCAAGTTTAATTCTATGATTAATTTCATCCATTATGTTTCCATCTGTATTAATAATCTGACCAAGGTATTTGTAACTGTTAACTTCTTCTAATTCATCATAATCAATCTTTATTTTCATATTTTTAGAAAATCTATTAAACATTACTGTAACTTGTTAACTTCTTCTATCTTTAGTCCTACTTTCCTACTTTCATCTGATAACTCCTGCAACATTTCATGTAACTCTAAAGCATTATTTGCAAAAACAACTACATCATCTGCAAAATCTAAATGACTTAAATAATCTCCATTTACTTTCACTCCTTTAGCTTCCCATTTTAATCCACAAAATACTTCTTGCAGCACTGCTGTAAAACGTTTTGGAGATATGGAGTCACCCTGTCTTACACTCTTCTCAATGTTGACTTTCCTACTATCATTATGTAATCTAATTGTTGCTGTTGCATTTTTATAAATATTCTTTAAAATATGACAATATCCTGGATCTATACCTTGATGATCCAATGCTTTAATCACTGAAGAAATATTTATAGAATCAAATGCCTTTTCATAATCTACAAATCCTAAGCATAATGGCAACTCATATTCATTTGTCCTTTCTATAACTTCTCTCAATACCTGGATATGATCTACTGTACTAAAACCACTTTTAAATCCAGCTTGTTCTCTTGGTTGGTGGAAGTCCAGTGTTCTCTGTAGACGAGTTGTAATTATCTTAGTAAAAATTTTGTATAAAACTGATAAAAGACTGATAGGTCTGTAATTTCTAATATCTTCTTTATCACCTTTTTTAAATATTAATATTAATACTGCATTCTTCCAATCATCTGGTACATCTTTATCATTTAGACATTTAGAATATAACTTTGCTAAAAAAAATTCTATTTCTTCACCTGCTTCTTTTAATATATCAATTATAATTCCATCATTACCTGGAGCCTTCCCTTTCTTCATAAATTTAATTGCATGTCTCACCTCCTCATTCAAAATTCTGGGCAATTCAGAAGATATAATAGGTATAGGAGGTACTTGTTCTTTATTACTATATAATTCTTGATAGAAGTCTTCTACACATTTCATGATGTCATCTCTCTTTTTAGTAATAATGCCATCTTTTTTTTTTATTGCAGATATAAATTTCCTACCAATACCAAAATGTTGTTTTACACTCTTTAGACTTTTATTCTCTTCTACAGCTTTCCTTGCTAGTTCACAATTATACTTTCTTATATCATTTTCAACTCTTTTCCGCACCATTTTACAAAATTTGAGATATTCAATCCTTTTTAATGCATCATTTTTGTATATCTTCATATTCCTTCTTTTCTTCATAAATTCTCTAGTCTCAGTAGAAATTTTATTGGTCAATTTCTGCTTTTTTCTACCAGCTATCTTTGTGGCAGTTTTTAAAAGTGTATCAGTTATTTTCCTATTAATTTCATTCAAATCTGAATCTTGTTCAAAATCTACTAATACTTGAAACCGATTGGTAAGTTCTAATTTAAATTCATTAGAATGTTTCTGAAGATTAGGAATATCAACTGTAAATATTGTTTTTCTTAATAATTTTTGTCTCTCTAGTTTTGCATTAACATGTATCTTACATCTTACTAATCGATGATCACTTCCTGTGTTAAATTTATTAAGAACATTACAATCTTGAAATATGTATTTTCTGTTAGTCAAAATATAGTCCAATTCGGAAGAGCAATTCTTTGCTGTACCTTCAAGTCCATTTTCTTTTAACCTTTTTCTCAAAAAAAGAATTCATAATATAAAGTTTTTCTTTTTCTGCAAATTCCACAAGTCTATGTCCTCTCTCATTTCTATTACCATAACCAAAATTACCTACAGCATTTTCATCTTTCATTTGTTTACCAATTCTAGCATTAAAGTCTCCCATAACAATTTTAAAATGTTGTTTACTCTGATCAAAAGCCTTTTGTACATCCATATAAAAATCTTCTACTACTTCATCACTATGAGAACTTGTTGGGGCATAAACCTGAATTATCTGCATTTGGTATCTGCTATTAAGTTGTAAAACTAATCTTGCCACCCTGTCCGAAACACCATCAATCTCTACAATGTTATTCTTCCATTTTTTATTTATAATGAATCCTACTCCACTTGTATTTCCAATATTTGTGCCTCTATAGTAGAGTACATGTCCACTTTTTAAATGAATTGTTTCTTCACCTTTTCTTCTAACTTCACAAAGTCCAATAATGTCCCATTTAATATAAGATAGTTCTTCTTCTAACTCTTGCAATCTTCCTTCACTTGAAAGTGATCTGCAGTTGTAAGTACCTAAATAAAAAGTCATCATCAAATGGCAGCCTGAGTCTGCAATCAGGGGATTCTTAGCACCCTCCGCCTTCGGCCACCAACCGCTGCCTTGGTTGGTGACTTTACAGCCTCCTGGGAATAAGGGCCATGCTTTATTTTTGTCTGTCATGATTGTATATATTGAAAAAATATTCTTAAACTCGGAGGTAAAAAGCCAATAAACTCACCACGCTGGCTAATGCGTGTTGGTGAGCAGCCCATCCATGTTCATATACTATATGAATAATCACATAGTAATAACAGCTGCAACGACAAGAACGTATGGAGTGGACATTAGGAATTTTCCCTGCTCGGTTCCTTTAAGGCCTCCAAGAGGAATCAAAGGGTCTTCTTTCAGTTAATAGCAAACTCCTTTCTGCAGCCTACATATGTATCATAAAATTTCAAATATTAATAAGACTGAAGTCGATTATTAAAACATTTTAAAAAAACTTATTTTTATTTTAATTGAAAAAGTAGTGTAGATCACTGGAGGGAAGAAGAAGAATAAAGAAAAGAAAGCTGCATCATTAAAGTCTAGAAAAAGAAAAAAAAAGAAAAGTAATTAAAAGGAGGACAGAAAGATAGAACTAAATAAAGAGTAAAAACTGAAAATCATAGTACAAGGAAATTAAAAGATCTCTCTTTCCATTTATTTAAAAGAAATAAAATACATGTGTCATCGTTAATTTAATTACATACAAAAATTGGAATGTGTGTGTGTGTGCATAAATCAAAGAGTTGATTTTAAAATACATTTTAAAAAATGTACATATGTGTACTTATAAAAGTACATTGAATTAAAAACGGAAAGTAAAACTTGTAATATAAAAGGTTATGTTAAACACAAAGATTTCTTGACTGATAAGCAAAGATGGAATCAGAATTATTAATTAGCCATAGCCACCTATAAACAACAATAGGAATAATTAAAAAAGGGAAACTCTATATCTTATCTAAAGTTAGATTAATTTAAGAAGAAATGTGAATTAAGAGACAATGAAAGTTTAATTAATAAATTTAATTAATTTAAAATTCAATCAGACTGATTTGGAAAAATAAGAACAACAAGAGGGCCACATATAAATAGGCTTGAAAAAACTCATCATATGTACCTACTATAGTTTTTAGTCCCTGTGCAAATAAAAATATCTTGTGAACTCCAAGAAAAAAACATGCATTTCTAATCAGAAGTCTAAGTATACCAATGTATTCCAGTCTCTGACCATTCTAGAGCACCTGAAGGTCTATAATTAGCTACAATGAACATCTTAAAAACCTGAGCCACTTAAATGACTATCTGCTGGATTTTAATATAGCAAAAAACCACATTCATCTGTAAATCTAAATATGAACTGGTTGTTGCATCATGGTCATTTACTGGAGAACAAAAGCAGCCATCTATTCAGAGGAATGCACTTTGAAAAATCTACAGGTAATATTAATTTCTTTCTTATTCCCATTTCTATTGTGACATTAATTTATTACTGTAGCTATTGCCATCTTTGAGGACTCCAGAATCAATAGAAGTGAACTTTAACCAGCATAAAAGAACTATTTATGTGCAGGTATAGCATAATAGATTGATATTCATTAAACGGTACTTACGGATAATTTGCCTGATGACGTATTTGACCCACCGGTTTCCCTTCCGGTAGGCATCGACGATCTTTGTATGACAACGCTGTCATGGCAACGAAGTGACTGGCGTGATTAATCCATCAGAGAGTCAATTTTTTTTTTTTTTTTTAACCGCGAGATTTAAAATTCGGAGAGAGATTTGGGAAATTTTTTGATTTTTCTATCTATTGTGATTTTGCTATCCACTTGATCACAGTGATTTTTTTCAGCACGTCAGCACCTGGACTCATATTTGAGCGAGTTTATGTGGAGGCAGTCGTACAAAGCTGATCCTTTCGCTGCAATTTTAGAACATATATCCCAATTCAGTCCTCCACAGTTAACGCTATTTGTAAGTAATTTTAATTTTTTTTTATAATAATTATAATTTTAGAATTAATTATATTATTGAATATAGACAATAAGTAATCCAAATGCATGTAAAAGTAACGTCACCATTAATGCCATATTCGCATTAAATCTTTATTTTAAATGTACAAACAATTTTTGTTAATATTTCTTCAATTAATTTGTAAATAATTTTCAATAATTTTTTTAATAAAATTACCAATATACAGTCCGTTTTTAAAATTACCAAATGCTTGTAGAAACTACGGCGTGTTACACCACATTTTATACAAGATGGCGATTAATGGTAGATTCGCATTAACTTTTTTTTTTTTTTTTAAATTTACAAAAAAAAATTTTTTTTTATATTTCTTCAATTATCAAACTTCCACTTAATTACATTTAATTTGTAAATAATTTTTGGGTTAATATTTCTACAAATATCAAATTATTTTTCGTAAATTCATTAGCCAATGTATGTAAAAGTAGGGCATGTGATCGCGATTAATGGCACATTTTTATGTGATCGCCATTAACGGCACATTTTCACTAATTTTTTGTTTCTATATTTTATATTGACCTTATTTTGTATTTCATGCATGTAAATTTTCACTAATTTGTTGGGTTTTTTTTTGTATTTTTGGGTTAATATTTCTACAAATATCAAATTATTTTTCGTAAATTCATCGGCTATACAGTACGCTTTTAAAATTAGCGAATGATCGCCATTAATGGCACATTTTCAATAATTTTTTGTTTCTATATTTTATATTGACCTTATTTTGTATTTCATGCATGTAAATTTTCACTAATTTGTTGGGTTTTTTTCTACAAATATCAAATTATTTTTCGTAAATTCATTGGCTATATTTTGTATTTTATATCTTGTACTACAAGCTTCGCTTGTCAAAAACACCCAGGGCCCCCCCCCAACAACTCCAGCGCTACGCGCTGTGATCGCCATTAACGGCACATTTTCAATAATTTTTTGTTTTTTTATTTTGTATTGACCTTATTTTGTATTTCATGCATGTAAATTTTCACTAATTTGTTGGTTTTTTTTCTACAAATATCAAATTATTTTTCGTAAATTCATTGGCTATATTTTGTATTTTATATCTTGTACTACAAGCTTCGCTTGTCAAAAACACCCAGGGCCCCCCCCCAACAACTCCAGCGCTACGCGCTGTGATCGCCATTAACGGCACATTTTCAATAATTTTTTGTTTTTTTATTTTGTATTGACCTTATTTTGTATTTCATGCATGTAAATTTTCACTAATTTGTTGGGTTTTTTTCTACAAATATCAAATTATTTTTCGTAAATTCATTGGCTATATTTTGTATTTTATATCTTGTACTACAAGCTTCGCTTGTCAAAAACACCCAGGCCCCCCCCCAACAACTCCAGCGCTACGCGCTGTGATCGCCATTAACGGCACATTTTCAATAATTTTTTGTTTTTTTATTTTGTATTGACCTTATTTTGTATTTCATGCATGTAAATTTTCACTAATTTGTTGGGTTTTTTTCTACAAATATCAAATTATTTTTCGTAAATTCATTGGCTATATTTTGTATTTTATATCTTGTACTACAAGCTTCGCTTGTCAAAAACACCCAGGGCCCCCCCCCAACAACTCCAGCGCTACGCGCTGTTATAATTGGCCACATTTTAAAGATTTTTGAATAGTTTTCATGCATGTACATTTTAAATAATTTTGTGTTACTATATTTGTATTCACCGTATTAAATTTTCACAAATTTTTTTTTTTTTGTATTTTTTTTCCAGGACCAAGAAGCATGCTGGTGTTCCTTTTGTTTCTTATCACATGCTCAACCGATGACGTATTACCCTGAAGGCATACCGGTTTAATGTTGCGCTTTTTAACGTGACGTGTTCACGTGATATGCGGGCACATCTTATCGAGTAGATGTGTCTGCAGATCACTTGGAGACGTTATCTTAAAAATCGCAACATTAGACCGGTATGCCTTCAGGGTAATACGTCATCAGGCAAATTATCCGTAAGTACCCATTAAACTTTCCAAAGCATACAAACAAATAGTTTGTGATCAAATGTGTGTGCTTCATATATAATATTATTAATGTGTTGTGTGTATTTATAATATGTGTGCCTATTATTTTATATGGAATTATTGTTTAATCAGGGAAGGGATGATGAGATGATAAATGAGTTTATACATTAATTTAAAGTATTATAAAATAAATTATTCTTGGAAATTTAACATTTGTTGGTCCAGACTTTTAATTGTGCTATCCATCATTACCTAGCAAAGATTTTATTAAAGCACTTTATTGTATTATATTTTGATTGAGCTAGTTGGGATAAATCAGGCACTTAATTAGTATCTGTCATTCAGAGCATGTTAATTACATTATGTAATTAGCTGGCATATGAAGTTTACTTCAAAACAAGTAAAGTGCTTTGAATAACAAGGGTTGAATTTAGAAGCTGAGAAGTTCTGTAGCCTGGAAAGGTGGTTGCAAGTTATACCTTCTATAACTTTGGCCTAGCTACAGACACCTTTGACATTGTGTTTTTCTGCCTGAGAGACCAGTGTGATAAAATAGTAATGTGCAGCGGGAGTAAGTCTTCTCTTATTTTTTTGTTATTTACCTAATCACACATGGTTTGATATAGCTTTGAGATCAATTAAAATTTTTTATATAAATAAATAATGATTTAGAATGAAATATCTTTTTTTGTAAATTTTTTTACCTTAAACTTCAATTACCTATAACAACAGTGGCATGAATTAATATGAAAGTATTAACATAATTAAAAGTATTGTTTCTTCACATGATAGTTGCAGTTTAAACTATTCATAAAATAATAATCTTGTTATGTTATTTTTTTAAAAGGTTTACATACATGACATGATGATAAGATAAAGTTTAAATCACAATAATATTAAAGTAAATGATTGTTTTTTAAAAATAAATTTCTATTTATAATTGCTGAAAACAATCTAGTGTGGTATACATAAAACCTATATTTATTATCCAATTATAAATAGAAGCAGTACTTTTTTGATCTTTCTTTGTTAATTTGTCTTCATGTAAAAGTAAATATGTTCAATTAAAATCTAAATTCTTTTTTAAAATAGGTTACATTTCATACATATTTTATAAAAAAAATCTAAATGTATAACAAAAAGGTTTTAAAGCATGTTTTAACTTGAAAAATCAAAACAAAAAATTAAATTGTTAAAATTTATTGATAGACAATCTTTGGTAAAGCACAGAAGAAACTAACAATCAGAACCATGAAAGGCAGTGCTTACATCATTGTTATACCATTAAATTTGAATATTATTGATTTATTAGTTGTAAATAAATGCTGAAGCTGGCAGCATCATACAGTATGATTTTCTTGATAAAATAACCAGAAAGTTGGCAAAATAATATTAAAAGTATTGATTTGAGAGTAAGGTCAGACCAAATGTTTAATTTTATAAATATAGTTGTAGAAGGTATCAACATTTTATTTTTTTAAGAAATTCAAAGTTATTTTACAAATGTGGCTTAATAGAATATTGATTTTTTTAACAAAAAGTTTTTCTTGAAAAAGAAAACCAATAGAAAACAACAATTGCTGAGATAGTCATATGATTGCATAAAAACTGATATAATGTGGTTTTTAAAAGACAAAGAAATGTGAGGGAGTTCTGATCTAGTAGAATATATTGGTAGTTGTCAGTTCAACAAGCAGGAACTCAGTTAGGAAATCTGATATTAGACTGATCTCACTGTTACTAAAATGAAATGATTTTGCAGTGACTTTGCAAGCACCATATAATAGGCTGTTGATGAAATATAGTTGTTACTCATCCAATTGTCTAACCAATATCATTAAAAATAATGCATAAGTAAAACAGTATATATCTGAGGCAAACTTTCAATAAGCTTTATGTATTCATTTGTACAAATTATAGCTGTCTCAACTTATGTTAACCTGCTATGTAAATAATTTCTAAATTAAAACTTAAAACTACAGAAACAGGAAAAAAATAATTACATAAAAAATGAAGATAATTGTTAAATTTGCAACTTAAAGTTACAAGAAGAAAAACAAAAGTAAAACAAATGAATAAAAATAATTATTGTAAAAATTATTAAAAGTTTTATAGGCAAAAGATTGATGTACAATTACTGTAATATTTATAAAAAAACATGCTCAACATGTCAACTATAAAATGAGGACTAAAACAATCCATGGCATAAAGATATCATTAATGTTTACATATTTTCAATTTATAAATATTACTTTTTTGGAAATAAGTAGGTGAAAGTATTGTATAAATTTTTAAGTGTTTTATTGAAAATAAGAATATCTCATTTTCAATTGAAAAGAAGAAAAAGTATTCCAATTTATAGGGAAACTCATTTTCAAAAAAAAAGAATAGACAATTCCAATTTGTTTTTTTTCTGTGACACATTTTTGTGGAATTTATTTATTGTGACAGTATAGCTCATTTGGATTAAATGGTAATTAATTAAAAAAATTAAGAGTTATGTGTATTCCATGGATACGATTGTCAATATTTGTATTAATTTTGGATGTAATCACTTTCTATATTTGTTTTTTTATATTTTTAGATAAACTTATATATATATATTATAACAGTTAATGTTTACTCCATTAATATGAGCATGCACATAAATCAAACATGACAAGAAATATGGCGACATGACAGAGTAAAAGGAAATTCAAAGACTTTACTGTAATAGTGTTACGGACACAGAAGATACTTATAGAAAGATTGATTCTTACATACCTTTAAGGGATGACTCTAAATCAACCCCTCACACAACTCTCAGAAAAAAATTTAACTCTCCTCTTGAAAGGATATGCAAATTCAAATAACATTAGGGCATATGTGCCGATAAATAATTATTCATACAAAAATAATAAATAAGTATCCTCATGAAAATAAAGATTTAGGACCCAGTAAGAAGGTATCCAATTCACTAGCTCAGTGTATTCTTATACTCAGTTAAAAGAATGGGGATCAGAAAACTCGCATAACTAATTAATATGGAAGTTAGAGAAAGTAAATGATAATATATATATATGGCAGTAGTCACTTTAGAATTATAATATCTTTTATTAACTCAATATCCCTTACCATTTATAATCAAAGTTCCCAAATTGAATAAATATATAATGAAAATCATACAATACAAATATCATTTTTATAAAACAAATTATAAGCATATGGATATACTTGTCGAAATAATTGTTAAACTAAATAAAGGAAATTTCTTTCTCAATAATAAAAGTAGATTAAATAATTAATAAGGGAGAGATAGTGCTCTGTGGATTATAAACTCACACACATGTATTAAGCAATAAGAAAAAATTAACATTATATACAAGGTGTATTGGTTTGCGTATTTACATAAACAGATTTATGAAGTGGGTATTAACTTGTTATAAAATAAATACACATACAAAAAATAATAGTATACCCGACAAAGCTTGTAGGTTTCGTTCTTCTATAGGTTTTGAGTGGGTGGTCTACCTGTTCATCAACTGCAACAGGAGCTGGATTTGACAGTGGTACAAGTTCGTAGAATTAGTCATCATCACTTTGGTGTTTGGTGATCTCGGCTTTTACATTACGTTGGGATGGCAGGAGCAGAGCTGGATGGACATGCTGAAGTGAGCTTCTACTCCATAATCATTTTATATGCAGGCGAATGCTTTATTGGCATCTTTAGGTTGGAGAGATGGATATTAAACATGATATTAAACCCTATGATGGCCCAGATTAATGTCCATTGATTTAGAATGACAGAATGAGTATTATTTTTTTTTCATTTGATTAGAATAAATCTTCCGGCTTATAAGGTATTAGAATCAGCATAATTAAAAAGTTGCATGACTTCGCGTGTTTCAAGAATAGTATTAACTTCTCAAAATTAGAAATAGGCTCCCAATAAGATTTGCCTTTTTAATAGGAAGACAAAAGTGAACTGCTCTCTTTGAAAAACAAAGGTAAACACCTCTCTTTGAAAAGCAAAAGCAAGCTGCCCTCTTGCAACTTCAGAACAGATATCCCACCTCAATACAATCTCAATTCAGGTATCCCCTCCACGACACAAAAATTAATTAATTAAATCTTATTGAATTCGTTTTAGTTTTACTAATTGGTTTAGCCAATTTGTAAAACATTCCAATGTGATCGCCCAAGTGATCTCAAAAATTTCATTTCCAATTAATTTTATTTATATCCATTCAGATCTCAATATTTCTGATGACAAGTTTAATAAATGATAACATCTTTTTACTTTTTTTATTATCAATTTTCAATATCACAATCGAAGTTTTTTTTTGTTTTAACAAAAAAAATTGTTTTACATAACTTGAACATTCTTCTCTCCATGCATTATTGCAAGTTTAATTAAACTCTTTTGTCCAGTTAAAATTATTTTAGAGTGGACAGGAAACCAGAATGCCTGTAGACTTTTTCTAAATTTAAGACAATGCCCCCCCCCTGCTCACATGCAACTGAAAAGAAAAATATGCAATACAATTCCGATTTTGAAATTATTTCTAAATATTTTTAATTTCCGATTTTTTCTTCACTATTGATAATTATGTAATATTAAATACGTTTAACGTGTATAGTGAAATTAAATTCAACGATTATATTAATATTTCTTAAGGCTAAGTGCTTTCAGCACAAATACTTATACAAAAGAGTATTAAGAAGAAACGAAGGCAGCTCAGTATTTGTGGACCACCAAAAAGAGGCTAATCACGAATTTGAACCTGCAAATGCTAGAATAATTGCAACTGAAAGAAATGACATCAAAAGGAAGGTTAAAGAAGCATGGTATATATCAAGAGATTTGAAAGCAATAAACAGGAGAGATACATGCTTTTCCATTTCAAAGAGATGGACAATATAAATAAGCTTGCATGAATTTGCATAAATTACTATGTTAGAAGGCTATGAATATGAGTTGTAAGCTCTGAAAGTGCTTAGCCTTAAGAAATATTAATATAATCGTTGAATTTAATTTCACTATATACATTAAGCGTATTTAATATTAAATATTTTTAAATAATAGTATGTTAAATTCTCTTTTTTACATTGATTGTAAGCACTCACAAAAAAAAAAAAAAATACATACTGACAAATTGTAAATAAAAGTGTTAGCATTTCTTTTAACAAACAAAACAAAAATCTTCAAAATTAAAATTACATTTTGGAGTTTCTTTCTCTTTTAAAAAAAAAATAATAAAAATAAACAAAAATCAAATTACAAATTCATATTTCTAAGCCTTTAAATATTGGCTTTAAACATATGTGTGCATGAGTTTATATTATCGCCACAGTTCTCTCTCAATTTATAATGAATATTGCTTATATAAATTGTATATCCCCCTCTTTAATGGCTATTTAAATATTTTAGACCATTTATTTATTTAACCTTAGCTTGTGCTTGGCCACATCAAACGTGCCTGGCACAATACCTCCCTTCGACATGAGACATTAAAATGAAGTTTATCATTCAATGTTTTTCTTATTAATTGTATTTTCCAAAAATGTAACATTTTATATTACGGACTTTTAGTGAACAGAAGGCATGACATCCAGAACCCAGAGGTATGGATTTTCATCTCCTAATAATTTATGCACACAGACCAAGTCTTCATCGATCTTCCCAGGCCAGAATCACTAAGAAACACAGAATCACAGCATAAAGATCTGTCATATCTAGAGCTCTGTGATATCCTGGCAAAGTAGAATGTGAGTCAGATGACCTTATCTTGAAGAACTTGTCCCAGAGGAATTTTCATCTCTGCCCTTCTGCCACAGTGTCACAGAACTTCAGACCATGCAAGGACCTCCAATCACTCCTCTGCACTCTCACCATCTTTAACTCCAGGGCACAGAAAGCACAGACTGACCTACACACACAACCCTCGGAAAACTGAAGTTCACACTTCCGACCCTCAAACGACATGACCATTTATTATAAAAGCCTTTGCTATCTTTACTACACCAAGGCCAAGGCGAATGTGATCTATCCCCCTTTTCCTTTCTTTTATATACTTGTTCATCAATTTTCTTTTCCACAGTATCATTGTCTATCATTCGCTTAAGATTTCTGGAATACTTATCATTATACCAAGGGTTGTATTCAGCTGCATATTTGCTTCTCTCCCAGCCCATGGTGTTGAGGCCAATGTTTTCATGGGTTCTATCTGGTGTATGGCCCTGCTGGCTCATATCCACCACACTTAGTAGTTCAGCTACTGACTCTATCGAATTTGTATTGGCAGTGAGAAATATTTGCTCAATTCTAAAGGGTAGGTTGTGGTGTATTATCCTTATGATCTGGCCTTCCAATGTGCGACATGCACTGAGTGTTCTTAGCTTAGCCACTTGTCTTTGGAAAAATTTTAGATAGCTCTGACCCCCATTGGCCCTATACTTCTCTTGCATTATCTGATATAAGATAGTCTCCTGGCACTCTTCGCTCCAGAAATTTCTTACTAGCACTTTTTTATAATCCTCAAAGGTTGGTCATTGCTAGAACAAAGATACCCATCATGACTGAGCATCACCCTGTAGGTGGTTACTTGTGATGGTTAGTTTATTTTTCTCTACCATTCTGTTAGCACTGAAATACTTTTCCAAGCTATTTACATGCGCCAATGGAGCTTCTCCAGCTTGCCCCTCAAAAATTCTAATTTTTAAAAACTGGTTGATGTTAGATTGATATAACTGACATCCCTCTACTATCTTAGCCTCTCCAAATTCTTGATGCATAGGTCTAACTTTTCCATCCTCCCTACTATCACGGTTCCTGATTTTCTTTTGATAACTCTCTACTATCATCATACCCTTCAACTATTTTCATCCGTGTTAGATTATCCCCTGTCATTATTTTATTTCTAGCTATATTTATATCCTCCACCCTTTATTCCATTATCATATTGATATCTTGTTTTTCTATGAACTGTTTTTCGATTTGAGCCACTGTCTGACACAGATTCTCTATCTGCTCATCATTCTCAGTTACATGCATTTCTAGCTTCTCTATTCCATTACTATAATCTTTCATTGTTTCTTCAACCCTTTCATCTATTTATTGTATTCTCTTGCAATCTGCTTCCATTACTTGCTGCCTTGTTTGGATCTCTTCCAACCTATCACTATTAAACTGATGGAGGCCCCTACATTTTTTTTCTACACCTTGAAGCCTTGTTCCAATTTCTAAGGATCTTTCTTCCCTAAAGTCATCAAACCTTTTAGTTATTTCCTTTGACATTTGACTGATCTCTAGATTTATAATATTTACAAACATCTCCATCACCTTCATTAAGTTTTCTTTTTCCCTGTTGGGTTCCTCTTCACTTAGTGATTCCATTACTGCCTCTATTCCACTTTCAGATCTTTGAGGCTGGCTTTCTTCTGCTGTTTCCCCATTTATTTTGTGCTTTTCATTCATATCTGTCTTTTGTCTTCTCGACTGTGATCTTGTCCACATATATAGTATTATTTTCAATTGTTTATAATATTTGCTTTGTTATATGGCTTTAACTATATTTTATTTGATTAATTCTTAAGACTATGGTTTAATGATACTTTTATGAACTTATTTTCTCTTTACTTTTTTCTTTTCATAAAATTATTCAGCATGTGCCATACCGAGCTCCCCTGTTCCTACCATCATTTATCTCAATTATTCATTTATTAACTATAAATAATAAAATTATTCCGAGATCACCCTTCAAATACCAATAAAAACATATAAAAACTAAGCTAACATTAAATTGTACATGTATTGGAATTGTTTTCAATACAAAATGAAAAAAAATATTGATGGTGAATAGCATTATGATTCTAACTGTTACGTGCTGTCAAAAACAAAATTTCCTATCATGCAATTTCACAATTCAACATTATTCAACAAAGATTCACTTTTTCCTTTTTTTTTTTTAAAAATATTTTATTTCTGCAGTCCGCCGCCTGTTTTTATACAACTTTTTACAAAAAAAATCTTTATTTTCAAAGACTGCTGCTTCTTTTTATACAGTACGTAGTTTATGCTTGTATACAACAGTCTATTTCTTTCTACATTTTATTTATCTAACTTTTTAATTTATTTTTACTATAAACATTTGTATATGGCAAAGCAATCTAAACCAATAATATTGTAGCAACAAGGATCGCTTCAAACCAAAATAAAGTTTAAAGTTCTTATATATTAAGATTAGTAATCATAAACTCTTTTCTCTTTTTTCAAATCTTGTCTCTGTAAAAAAAAATAATTCCCAATACTTTTGAGACTTTGTGAGATTATCTCTTTTCTTTAGTTACATTTAGTGGCCGTGTTTTTCCTATACTGGCCACATTAAGTAAGGCCCAACATGTTAGATGCCAAAATTTTGTTCTATTTCAGTTAATGGTTACTCCATTAATATGAGCATGCACATAAATCGAACATGACAAGAAATATGGCAACATGCCGGAGTAAAAGGAAATTCAAAGACTTTACCATAATAGTGTTACGGACACAGAAGATACTTATAAAAAGATTGATTGGTTGTTTTATAATAGCATGTTGAAACCGCTGGAGGGCGGGGTTGGTTTGTAAAGAAAGATAAATATAATGTTGCCAGGGCTGGGTTTCTTCTTTGTTGGCTTCGGTTTTTATTTTGTTTATCACATTTATAAAAGTAATATCAAATCAAATTTTTTAAATTCAACCAAAAAAAAAACAATGCATAAAAAAAATTACTAATAAATGAATTTACAAAAAAAGTACTTAATTTTTTTTTTTATTCTTTTCATTATTTATATTTTCAAAAGGGCTGGGTTTTTTTTTTTCGGGCTGTATTTTTTTGTTGATTTTTTGTTGTTGTTGTTTATCACATTTAAAAAGTACGGTGGCTATGAAATCAATTTTGTCAACCTCAAAAAAAAAAAAAGACATCGATTAAAAATGAATTTTAAAAAGTAGTTACCAATTTTTTATTTGTTTTTATTCTTCTCATTAAACCCTTCAATTTTTGGTTCAGTATTGTATGACAAAAAAATCAGCCGATTCAACTTTTTTTTTTTTGGTTTGTTTTGTTTTATTTTTATAAATTATAAATATATCTATTGTCTGTTTAACAGTAACATTTACAAGCCAATGTCCAACTTTGGGAGAGGGGAAAGAGGGGAAGGTGTTTCCAATTGCTAACAGAATGGAACGCCAACAACTCGAAGGTTAACCATGTTTTGATGGTATTTTCCCTCCAAAAACAGCCATATATATGGCAATTAAAGCAATTTTTTGGGATCTTCAGGAAAAAAACAGCAGGCTTGCAGCTTCAAGCTGTTTTGTTTGATAAGCCGGTTCCAGCAGTCAGAGAAGAATCCTTCTTTCTTTGACATTCAGAAAGTTGTCCTATTTCAGCCATTCAATTAATCAGCTCGCAGTTGTTCACGCACGAAATGTGACTTAAAGTGTGATTTGATCAGAAACGCACTTTTAACTACACTTGGCCCATTTCTCAGCAGGAAATGGGGGCTAGGGAAACATGAGACTCTGCTGATAATTGTTATTAGACCTTCCTAAATCATGCGAGATAGAGGGGAAGGTGGTCTTAATGAATATTAAAAGTTTTGACAATCGGAATTCCAGCCACCCTCAGACAATACTGTAACCAAAAGTGAAATGGGATTGCACATCTAAAATGCTAAGCCTAAATCTGAGCTGTAAGCTGACACGATAGCTTCTGTGGCAGATTGACTAATTAGCATAGAAATAAACACAGCAGCTGGTACCCCCCATATCAACGAACTATTTCTAGGCTTATGCATGAGAAATAGAATGTTTGATAGCAGCGGAGGCCACCTAAATGGCATATTTCTGTGCACTATCATAGAAATAACACCCTCTGGCAGTTTCAACATGCTATTGTAAAACAATCGATTGATTCTTACATACCTTTGGGGGATGACTCTAAACTAACCCCTTGTGCCACTCTCAGAAGGAAATTTAACTTTCCTCCTGAAAGGATATGCAAGTTTAAATAACATTAGGTCATATGTGCTGATAAATAATTATTCATACAAAAATAATACATAAGCATCCTCATGAAAATAAAGATTTAGGACCCAGTAAGAAGGTATCCCATTCACTAACTCAGCATACTCTTTTACTCAGTTAAAAGAATGGGGATCGGAAAACTCGCATAACTAATTAATATGGAAGTTAGAGAAAGTAAATGATAATATATATATATATATGGCAGTAGTCACTTTAGAATTGTAATATCTTTTATTAACTCAATATCCCTTACCATTTATAATCAAAGTTCCCAAATTGAATAAATATATAATGAAAATCATACAATACAAATATCATTTTTATAAAACAAATTATAAGCATATGGAGATACTTGTCGAAATAATTGTTAAACTAAATAAAGGAAATTTCTTTCTCAATAATAAAAGTAGATTAAATAATTAATAAGGGAGAGATAGTGCTCTGTGGATTATAAACTCACACACATGTATTAAGCAATAAGGAAAAATTAACATTATATACAAGGTGTATTGGTTTGCGTATTTACATAAACAGATTTATGAAGTAGGTATTAACTTGTTATAAAATAAACACACACATACAAAGAAATAATAGTATACCTGACAAAGTGGGTAGGCTTCATTCTTCTATAGGTTTTGAGTGGGTTGTCTACCTGTTCATCGACTGCAACAAGGGCTGGACTTGACAGTGGTACAAGTTCATAAAATTAGTCATCATCACTTTTGTGTTTGGTGATCTCGGCTTTTACATTATGTTGGGACAGCAGGAGCAGAGCTGGACAGACATGCTGAAGTGGGCTTCTACTCCATAATCGTTTTATATGCAGGCGAATGCTTGATTGGCATCTTTAGGTTGGAGAGACAGATATTAAACAGGATTTTAAACCCTATGATGGCCCAGATTAATGTCCATTGATTTAGAATGACAGAATGAGTATTATTTCTTTTTTTTTTATTAGAATAAATCTTCTGGCTTATAAAGTATTACAATCAGCATGATTAAAAAGTTGCATGACTTCGCGTGTTTCAAGAATAGCATTAACTTCTCAAAATTAGAAATAGGCTCCCAATAAGATTTGCCTTTTTAACAGGAAGACAAAAGTGAACTGCTCTCTTTGAAAAACAAAGGTAAACTGCTCTCTTTGAAAAGCAAAGGTAAAGTGCCCTCTCGCAACTACAGAACAGATATCCCACCTCAATACAATCTCAATTCAGGTATGCCCTCCATGACACAAAAATTAATTAAATCTTATTGAATTGGTTTTAGTTTTACTAATTGGTTTAGCCGATTTGTAAAACATTCCAATGTGATCACCCAAGTGATCTCAAAATTTTTATTTCCAATTAATTTTATTTATATCCATTCAGATCTCAATATCTCTGATGACAATTTTAATAAACGATAACATCTTTTTACTTTTTTATCAATTTTCAATATCACAATCGAAGTTTTTTTTGTTTTAACAAAAAAAATTGTTTTACGTAACTTGAACATTCCTTTCTCTATGCATTATCGCAAGTTCAATTAAACTCTTTTGTCCAGTTAAAATTATTTTAGAGTGGACAGGAAACCAAAATGCCTTTAGGCTTTTTCTAAATTTAAGACAATGCTCCTCCCTCCCTTGCTCAAATGCAACTGAAGAGAAAAATATCCATTACAACTCCAATTTTGAAATTATTTCTAAATATTTTTAAATAATAGTATGTTAAATTCTCCCTTTTACATTCATTGTAAGCATTCACAAAAAAAAAAATAAATACATACTGACAAATTGTAAATAAATGTGTTAGCATTTCTTTTAACAAAATCTTCAAAATTATAATTACATTTTGGAGTTTCTTTCTCTTTAAAAAAAATAATAATAAAAATAAACAAAAATTAAATTACAAATTCATATTTTTAAGCCTTTAAATATCGGATTTAAACATATGTGTGTGAGAGTTTATATTCTCGCCACAGTTCTCTCTCTCAATTTATAACGAATATTGCTTATATAAATTGTATCCCCCCCCCCTCTTTAGTGGCTATTTAAATATTTTAGACCATTTATTCATTTAACTTTGCTTGGCCACATCAAACATGCCTGGCACAATATATATATATAGTTTTCTGTTCTGTAAATTGCCTATTTGCATGAGAAATTTATCAAAAACGTGCTTTAAAAAATTTGTAGATTATCCCAAAAAATTATTTAAAAAAAATATAATTAATTAAATGTGTATATTTTATTGTTTACCATCTTTATCCAAAAATTCCAAAGAGGCAACTATAATGGTATTTTCTCTACATATGCGTCACTGTATGTGTGGGACAATCTAGATTCTCTGAAAAATTGTTTGCATGACACCAATGTCATAGATGTCACATTTAAATTCCACTTACTTCATTTTATAGATTTAGTTATTAGTTTATTCATGACCTGTACAGTTGAGGTACCTGATTTATCACAGCATTGATGATTGCCAATATTGCAGTATTTTTAACATTTATAATTGTAACAAGCATTTTATTTATATAGCACAGTGTTTTTCAATTGTCGTAATAATGGCAGATTACTTGACTGTGCATGCACTTTACAGATGGAGCACCTTTTAAGGAATTATTTTCTTTTTCAAACACAATATAAAGTCTTTTTAAAAGATAAAATGAATCACTCTACCTGTCATTAATAAAACTCACATTATAAGTAATTTAAAGTGATTAGTTAAATCTTCACGCTCTCAGTTCCAAATGCTTCAGATTTGCCTATACACATAATTTGGGTGAAAAGGATAGAGTGATGCATACTATCTTTTAAAAAGACTTTATCTTGTGTTTTAAAAGAAAAGTATTCATTAAAAAGCATTCCGTCTATAAAGCACATGTGCAGTTCAGTAATCTACTATTATTATTACATTTATAATTGTAATAATTAATAAAGCAAGTCATATATAACATGACATTACTTTTATGAGCTTGTAATTACAAAAATGCACATAGAGAGCGTACCAATAGCTCTAACAAGCTCGTAAATTAACAAGTGTTAATTTACGAGCTTGTTAGAGCTATTGGTACGCTCTCTATGTGCATTTATAATTGTATATATTTTATTATTTAAATATGAGCATGTAGATAAAATTAGGCTGCATACTTTTATAATATGCCTGAAATGTGGAAGTGACTTAAGTATTTGTCTTATCAATTTTATATCCAATCAAAAAAGATAATTGTTGACTCTTTATGATTATTAATGGTATCCTTATTATTTGCAATCTTTTTTAGGCTGCTTATATTCTAATACTTATTTTCACTCATTTTTTACCCTGAGTAAAAAACAGATGAATTTCTAATGAGAATTCACTGTATTAATGATCATCATTGCCATCAATATGGATACCCTTAACTCTTCCGCACCGTAATATACCTATATAACAGTTTATATTATAATAATGGCAACTCATAAACAATTTAAGCAATTAAATTAAACAAAAGTTTGATTATATTGCTTATTATTTATCATTATTACAGTATACAATACATCTTTACAGAGCTTAGTCAGAGCATTTGATCCCTCAAAACTCATTATTAAGCAAGAATATCACATAATGAACAAGTTATTTCAATAGTTTCTTATGGTAAAAAAATTGGCTGGTTTCTTCAGCTAAAAATTATATTATAAACTATTAATGAGCAACATATTATAGCATATATAGTAACTAAAAAAATGCTTTATGTGCATTATATGCTTATGTAAACTTGAAATACGTATTATATAAGTATGCACCTAAAATATATGTGTATGTATTGGTAATACAACTTATATCTAAAAAACGCATCTTGAAGCTTCTCTACCATAATTATCAAATTTTCTGAATCATAAACTGCCTGTTCAAATGTCTATTGTTGTATTTTAAATGATTTGATGATATTGGTTTATTTTGGAGGAGTGCACCAGATGATGGCTAATGATCTACATAAGTTTAGAATGGTTGGTCTGTTTTTTTGGGTTTTTTAATATAATGGATCTCATGACTTTATATTTTGGGAAAGTTTCATTACACCAATACTAGTTTGAACCTTTTGATCTATGTTTTTTATTATTTTATAAAATAAGGGCATGGATGAATGTGAATAAATGCATAGAAAAAAAGATATCACAATTTCCTTTTCTTTCCTGTTGGCTTATGACAGCCATTTCTACTTGCATGCTTCAAGTTATTTTGATTTTTTTATGATCATATTAGTTGCAGCCATGATTCTAACTGAAACAGAATTGTTGGGAAGAAAAGCATGATTAACTATCCAAAAGCACAGCAAAATGGATTTGGAAGTGAAAATAAACTAGCAGTTAACAATTTGTTGTGTTTTTGCATGCAGCTGTTTCTAGTTGCATGGGAAAAAATCCATACTGAAATGTTGTTTTTTTTAATTTTTACTTCCGTATAACATTACTTATATAAAATTCTTTAGTATTGAAAAAAAAATTAATAAAAACTTTTTTAAATGCCCATAAAGACTTGTTATTTATTATTAGTGTAAAATTAGCAAAGTTAGCATACTGTACCTTGTAAAAAGTACTTAAAATTTTTTTGATATATTAAAAATGCAAAAAGAATGTAACTAATGGAATCTGGGATGCATATTATAACTTGTATTTAAGGCTTATGCGAGCTGTGAAACTTTTTTACCATTTGCATTTTGAGGTAGACATATTTTTTGAAATGACTTTAAAAATTTTTGTTAGTACAATCGAACTATTTAAAAAATATTAAATTGTATGAATCTTTTTCAATTTATTTGCATACAATTTTATATTCATTTTCTAAAATTGAAAATACATTTCCATTAACACATTTATGATAATATTCGTATTTTATATATATATGCCATAACTTTACAAGATGTTTTAAAATTGAGCAATCAAATCATGTTAGTTTAAATTTAAGTATAGTAATTTTTGATCAGACTAAATTCATTATTATGAAATCATTTTTTTTTAAAAAATAACAGTTATGATAGCTAAATTACAGTAAAATGCTCATTATTTTTGATGGAAACAAATTACTGTTAGTAAAACTTTTAATCCATAAAAGTGAGTAAATGCAGGATACATATATTATATTAATGTGTTTAGTTGTTGTGTGTCATTTGTATGAGATTTTGATTATTTATATTCAATAAAACCCTTGGGGGGAAAGGGTAGCATTGCAATGATTAAAAATAAAAGTGGCGTCAAGTGTTGTTAGCCAAGAGGTCATCGCATCCGCCTTGCAAGCGAGTAGTTGGTTGCAGACCGTTGTGGGTTCGTGGCCTGGCTGATGCCATGACATATGAGAAAAAATAAAAATAAAAGTGGTTACTTTGGTTATATGATTAATAAGGTACTAGTTCTCTTGCACAGAGGCTGGATGAAAGTTAAATAAAATAATTTATTGTAAATTTATTAACCATATTTTAAGTTTACAATCAAAATATTGTATGCAGCATTAATGTTGTGTAATGTGTTGTATATTATGAATATATGTGTATAGTATAGATTCAGTATAAAAATTACTATTTTATGTTTAGATGGCATAGCATTAATATCTATCCTATCACATCATCAATCTTACAAAATGCTATCAACATATTTTAAAAAAATATTTTTATGATCATTATAGTGAATAATCAATCATAAATAAAAATAGTGGGTACAAATTAATTATGAACACTATGGTGAATCCTCATATGAGCATAAGTTCTAAATGAAATATTGGTGTATATTCTTAACCAGTAAATTATTATTTTACACGCACTCATATATATATTGTAACCATTTATGTTTCATAACCTACAGGAACATGGTGTGTGTGTGCTCATAAATATATAACATTAAAAGAAAAAATAGAAATAAACACAGATAAAAAAATTTATAAATATGTTCTACTTTCACTGGAACAATAATAAGGAAGTAAATAATTCTGAATTGAAAATTCAAATATTATAAAACATTTAAAAAATGTCTGATAAATATTTTTATTTAATTCTGATTTTGAAATTAAAAACAAGCTTGTTAATCTGATAATTGTAAAAATTTCTATTATCTATTTTTCAGATGTTTTTATGAATCTTTTTCATATCTTGATATAATTCCAAAAATAGCTTTTAATTAAAAGTGATTTGAAAAATTAAAAAAACCTCTTAAAAAGAATTGATAAAAAGATAGTTTAATTTAGTTTTGCTGTAGTTTGCTGAAGTTAGCTTCTATATATGTTGGTCAGTCTTCCAGAGTTAGAAAACAACCATGAACATATAAATAGTTGAAGGCAGCACAGTAGATCCAGGAGGTGCTACTACTTCCATTTTCAGGAGTTTTGATTCACATGAATCCCAAGTCAACTTCTAAATGAGTCATTAGCCTGCACAAATAAGGCCAAAATAACTAGCTTGCCTAAAGCCTAAATATAATCAATAGAATGCAAACCATTACATGATTATACATGTTCCTGATTATGACAATACAGGATTGACCAATATTCCAACAGATATTAATTCCATCAGCTTGATGAAGAAATATTTATATATTTGCTGCTGTGCATATATGTAGAGAACCATAGATAAGCATATTTATATAAAGTGAGCTGTTTTTGTTTTAATAATTCCTTAAATAGACATTTTAAGCTATAACTTAAAGTAAGATAAGTACTGATTAGCTTTAGCTAAATGTCTGGGAGAAAGGATTATATGTGATTTTATATATATTTTTAGAAATTGTTTTAGTAATTCCTTAAAAATAGCATTTAAAAATATAACTTAAAATGCAAAAAAATATTTTAAATTAGAATGTAATGTTAAGAATTTTAAGATGTTTATTTATATTTTTGACCTGGTTTTCAACACCAAAGTTTAGGGAGAAATGGCTGAACAATTGTATTTATAGACAAATATCTAATGGCTCATAATAAAAACAATCATGTTGAATGCCTTGTAAACAAGATTGTTTTAAAAAATAATAGGGCAAATAGCTGAGTGGAGTCAAGTGTACTACTAAAAAGTAGATATTGCTAACTTAGCTGTTGATGAGGTAGCAATCACGTCTTAATTAAACTAATAAAGAAGGACAAAACAGAAGTTTTTATCAAGTTCCTGCATAGTACAGTAGTGATCTTAAAGACACTGTTGCCCAGAATTGCAGAAGCTTTAATCAAGCATTTAGCATACTATGAACTTAGTCATAAAAATGGTTTCTACAATAAAAACCAGGTGCTAATTTAAGCTAAATGCTAGACATTATCTTCCATCTAACCTGCCTTCACTAAAATAATGTGAAGATTTGAAACCCTAAAACAATTTGCAAACAAATTTCCAACCAAGAGCATGATTTTTTCTTTGTCCTATTCTCATTTGAAACCTTAGTGCAAAGAATTGGATGAAATTTGCTATTTTTAAACTAGAATTATTGCAAACCTAGAAAATGACAACCTTACCATATGTCTCTAGAAGCTTTCAAGGAGAAACTCAATTGAACAAAACTGGAAATTGTAAGGGGCAAAGACTTTACAGAAAATAAAACTATGGTTATTTTTATTTTTTTGTTAATATACACATTAAATTTTCATGTATAATAAAAAATGAAATATTCTTTACTTGGTGTATGAATTCACAATTTTAAGTATTTTCATTAAATTAATATTTATAAATTGTAAATTTTTTTCTTTAAAATCCAGTCAATATTCTCTTCAAATTATGAAGTAAAATTTAGAGAATTAAATATTTGTAAATTAATTTTTTTAAAACATGTTTTTTTCTGTCCATTTATTTTCTACTGCCAAGTCAGAACAAAAAGTTAATTAATGTGAATCAAATATTATTATTTTATGAATAGAAATCAACTGATTGATTATAATATTATGAACATATTTTTTTGATGAAATGACTGTGGAAAATTTCATACCCTCATGTCATTTTCTTGTATTTATTGTAAATCCATTAGTTATTAAATAATTGTTACAAAAATATTTTTAGTCTCAATTTCTTTATTCTGTTCAACTCCTGTTTCATAAATTGCAGTGTGTGCAAATTTCTTACATGATTGCTTAATGTTCTATGATTTTTTAATAATCCCAATTAAACTATTTAATTATAATAGGGTAAACATAAAAATATTTGAAGTGATTTGTAATAAGCTGCTTTTTTTCTTACTTTATCTCTTGCTCACACTAATGGTAAATAGATTTTTTCTTTGCTGAGCAAAATCTGTGCATAATAGTTATATGGGGTGGGTTTTTTTTAGTATTATGGATATCTGGATTTTGATGATTTCATTACTTTTTAAATGCAGGTTGGTGCCAAGAAATATTCTTTATATTTCATGCATAAATTCATTTTATTATGACTTTAAAAATTTAGATTTTAGTTTGTGAGTATATTAATTGTTATAAATGGCCAGAGCAATGATGATGGTCAGGTAATTTTTAGAATTTCAGAATTATTTCACTTATAGTTGTAGAGTGATGGAGAAGCACTTAAGTATGTGAATCTAAGTAATTATTGTTTGTATTTGTGCCCTAGTATTAGCAGTGGCTAAATAAATAGCATGGTTTATAGTGGACCACATTAAATCCAATCATAAGATTGATCTTTTCTGATGATGATGATTATTTTTTATGGAATACTGATTACTTTAGTTAGTTCTGTGCTGATTTCCCATGCTTATTCCTTTTATATTTTGCTTATGAGGAGATGATGATGATTTTCCATCTTCTTTTAATTCAACCCCAATGTAGTGTACTGTTACAAATGGCTACCCAATTGTGAGACCTTGTAACCCCAAATCTTTTTGTATTAATCCCTTATTATCCATACTGTTACAATATATTGAATTTATAATACATCATGGTACTTGCTTCCTGTGTGATAATAAATGAAATGTTAGAAACACAATAGAGATTGGTGAAAAAGTTTAAAGATAGGAAAGTGCTCAAGATGAATAGAAAAACTAATGGCAGTATAAGTTTGTTTAAAGGATAAAATATTGGGAATGAATTTAGTATAAAAATTAATTAATTTGGTATTCATTATAAAAGCCAAAATAGAATGAAATTATTTTATTATATATGTATGTATAAATATTTGTGTTAAATAGATTAACTCAACATGTAATGATACTAGTATTTATACTTCTATCATCACATGATCACTATTTCCCATGCTTGCTCATAACTGTTGTTAAAATAGGCAAACTCTCTCCATACACTAGTGCCACTCAAAGCAGTCAGAGAAGTCAATGGATTCTCGAAAGCTTGTGCATAAAATTTCTATCTGGTGCCTACTCATCCATTATCCCCAAACTAGTTTCTGGATTATGGCTTTGATCAGTTTTTTATTTATACTTCTATATGTAATATAATAAATGCACTTATACACAACAATAGAGTAGATTGTTATTTTTATAAATTAAATGACTTACCACTTTCAAATTTTTATAAATTAAATGACTTACCACTTTCAAAAACTTATGGCATTCCCATATTCATAGCAATATCATGATGCTACGAATATGAGAAAACCATACACAATATAAATAAGGTGGTTGATAATTCAAATACCTAATAGGTTTAATATGCAATATTAAATAATGTAAGCACCAGTTAATAAGCAATAATAAATATTTCAATTGAAGTTATAATTATAAAATGAATTAAATTTTATTTGCTGCACAAAATAATTAAACAAGAATGTATGTGATTAAATTATAAAGTGGTTTTATAATTACAAAAAAAATTGTTTTTATCAAAGTTTAATTTAGGTAATAATGGAACTTGTCATGTCATGGAATGTTTAAAAGAAGAAATTAAAAGTTTGTAATCATTTCCCATTTAACTGTAATTAGGGATAAAAAGTCATAACCAAATTGGATTGGTGAATATAATAAAAGACCAAGTACATTACCTTTTGTCTGTATTGGCTTCTGGAGGTTTGGGTCATGGTAAAATTACAAGTAACAATGTTATTAGATGTGATATGTTGGACTATTTCCATCATTTATGAGTGAATGTTGAATGTAAAAAAAATTTTAAACTTTATTTAAACTTTCTAAATACGAACAGCTTGTTGGTAATAACACACAAATAGACAATACAGGTTTGCAACTACACAACATTTCAAGTAGTATTATTCTACACTTTTCTTTGGGTGTTGCTGGCGTATATGCACAGTGACAATATTCACATAGAAGTTGAACTCGCACATTTAGATTTTTGAATATTGAATTTAAGGCAAACATTCTACAAACTGAGCTATTCTGTCAAAGGCAACATATAGTAGAAATTTGATATATTTATATGTGAGGGTTGGTTCAAATCCTCCTGAGTCCTTCAATTTTTTTTATTATTATTTTTTAATGAATCTATTTTTATATTTTCCTAAGAGCAAGATTAATTAGAGGCTTCCATACATTGTGTATTGCAACACTGGGTTGACTTATAGAATTATTTACCATTGTCATATGAGCAGCTTCTTTGAATTTTCTTCTATGCATTTTTTCATCTTTATCCAATATCTTTGTATTTTCCCACTTAAGCATATGGTCATTAGTACATAAATGATCTGCTATGGTAGACACATCTGTTTTTTTTAACAGTTTGTATTCCTCCAATCGCTGTTCAACAGAGCAACAGGTCTCCCCAATGTATTTCCTTCCACATTCACATGGTATTTCATAGATGCAGTTTTTGTTCTTTAGCATTTACAGTTTAGGCTTAGTAGAAGTAAGCAATCCTTGAAGTGTGATATGGCTTTGGAAAGCAATTCTAATGTTATATTGACCAGATTTTTTAAAATTTATCCACCATTCCTGGAATGTATGGATACACTACTGTTCTAATAACAGTTTTCCCTTTTGGTGTCTTTTGGTTTGTCTATTGAAGGTTTTTCTGATGACTGCTGATGAATAACCATTCTTTGTAAGCATTTGTTCTATGTGAATCTTTTTTTTTCCAAATCACTGGTTTCTGAAAAAACCTCCTTTGCTCTGTTCCATAGTGATAGTACAATTCCTTGTTTAGTGCTTCTTGTATGATTGGATGTATATGCCAAGTATTTTTCAGTGTGTGTTGGTTTCTTATACACTGTTGTTTTTACATTGCCCTGAGGGAGTCTTGTCACATCCAAGAATGCCACTTTTTGTTTTTGTTCTGATTCCATCATGGATTTAATTGTAGGAGATATGTTGTTAATGTGCATCTAGAATGACTGTAACTTTACATCACCATGAGGCCAACTACAAATGTATCATTAACATATCGAAGCCATACTTTAGGTGGACATGGAGTAGTATTTATGGCTGTGGTTTCAAGTTCTTCCATGTAAATGTTGCTGAGCAAGGGTGACAGTGATGATCCCATGGCCATCCTTTGATTTTCTTGGAAGAATTCTGAGTTATATTGAATGTATGTTGTTGTTGCACAGAATGTTAATAATTCCATTATACTATCAATAGATAAAGCTGTTCTATAGACTATTGTCATCATATAAACTTTTCCTTACAATAGACAATGTCTTATCACATGGTACATTTGTAAACAGACTTTCCACATCAAAGCTTACCAATATGTCAGTTCTTTTCATGTTCCTGACTAATTGTACAAAGTGCTTAGAATTCCTGATGAAAGACTGTGTTTTATATACCAATGGTCTAAGGACAAATTTTGACATAGTGAATTTCTAGAACTAACAATAGGTCTTAGTGGAACATTGTCTTTATGTATTTTAGGCAGTCTATAGAGGTAAGGAATCTTGCTGAAATACAGAGTTAATTTTCTTTTCTCTGAATCACAGAAATACCTGTGATGCTTCCGGAGTAATGCTTGTAGTTTCCCTCTGTGTGTGGAATTGGATTTTTTGCTACTTTCTTGTATTAGCCTGCTGTGAGAAGACCTTAATTATCACAATCAGTTTAATCCATTACAACTGTAAAGTTACCTTTGTCCACAGAAAGAATGAATATAAAAATATCTTGTTTGAAAGATTTAATAGCTTTCCTCTCATCACATGAAATGTTTAACTTCTGCTTGTGCACTTGATGTCTTTCAAGTGTCCTTTTAACTCTCCAGCACAACTCTGCCACTTCATTCATAGTAAAGTTCTGAGTCACCTCATCAGTGATGAGAGGAAAGCTATAAAATCTTTCAAACAAGATACTTCTATAATCATTCTTTCTGTGGACAAAGGTAACACTACAGTTGTAATGGATAAAACTGATTATGATAACAAAATACAACATCTTCTCGCAGCAGGCCAATACAAGAAAGTAGCAAAAAACCCAATTCCAAATACAGAGGTGAAACTACAAGCATTACTCTGGAAGCATCACAGGTATTTCAGTGCTTCAGACAATAGAAAATTAACTCCATATTTCAGCAAGGTTCCTCCCCTCTATGGACTGCCTAAAATCCATAAAGACAATGTTCCACTAAGACCTATTGTTAGTTCTACAAATTCACTATGTCAAAATTTGTCAAGATTTCTTCTCGAAGTTCATAGTCCATTGGCATACAGGACACAGTCTTTTGTCAGGGATTCTAAGCTCTTTGTAGAATTAGTCAGGAACATGAAAATAAAAAGAACTGACATATTGGAAAGCTTTGATGTGGAAAGTCTGTTTACAAATGTACCATGTGATAAGGCATTCTCTATTGTAAGGAAAAGGTTATATGATGATAATAGTCTACAAACTGGAACAGCTCTACCTATTGATAGTATAATGGAATTATTAACATTCTGTGTAACAACATACTTTCAATATAACTCAGAATTCTTCCAACAAAATCAAGGGATGGCCATGGGATCATTACTGTCACTCTTCCTCAGCAACATTTACATGAAAGAACTTGAAACCATAGCCATAAATACTACTCCATGTCCACCTAAATAATGGCTTCGATATGTTGATGATACTTTTGTAGTATGGCCACATGGTGATGTAAAGTTACAGTCATTCTGGATGCACATTAACAATATATCTCCTATAATTAAATTCATGATGGAATCAGAACAAGAACAAAAAGTGGCATTCTTAAATGTTCTTGTGACAAGACTCCCTCATAGCAAAGTAAAAACAACGGTGTATAGGAAACCAACACATACTGGAAAATACTTGGCATATGCATCCAATCATACAAGAAGCACTAAACTAGGAATTGTACTATCACTATGGAACAGAGCAAAGGAGATTTATTCAGAAACCAGTGATTTGGAAAAAGAAAAGATTCACATAGAATAAATGCTTATGAAGAATAGTTATTCATCAGCAGTCATCAGAAAAACCTTCAATAGACAACACCAAAAGAGAAAACAGTTATTGGAACAGTAGTGTATCTATACACACTGGGAATGGCAGACAAATTAAAGAAAATCTGCAGTCAATATAACATTAGAACTGCTTTCCAAAGCCATATCTCACTTCGAAGATTTCTTACTTCTACTAAGTTTAAGCTGGAAATGCTGAAGAACAAAAACTGTGTCAATGAAATACCATGTGAATGTGGAAGGAAATACATTGGTGAGACCTGTTGCACTGTTGAACAGTGATTGAAGGAATACAAACTAATGGTTAAAAGAAAACCATAGCAGATCATGTATGTCCTAGTGACCATATCCTTAAGAGGGAAAATACAAAGATATTGGATAAAAAGTAAAAAATGCATAGAAGAAAATTCAAGGAAGCTGCTCATATGACAATGGTAAATAATCTTATAAGTCAACCCAGTGTTGCAATACACAATGTATGGAAGCCTCTAATTAATCTTGCTCTTAAAAAAATAAAATAAAAATCGATTCATTAAAAAACAAGAACTCAGGAGGATTTGAACCAACCCTCATATATAAATATATAAAATTTTTACTATATGTTGCCTTTGACAGAATAGTTCACTTGGTAGAGTGTTTGCCTTAAATTCAATATTCAAGAAACTAAAGGTGTGAGTTCAACTTTCAAGTGAATAAGTCACTGTGTATAAAGGCCAGCAATACCTGAAGAAGAGTGGAGATTAATACTACTCAAAATGTTGTGTAATTACTAACCTGTATTGTCTATTTGTGTGTTATTACTAAGAAGTTGTTTGTATTTGGAATGTTTAAATAAAGTTTAAAATTTTCTATACATTTAACATTCACTCATAAATGATAGAAATGGTTCAACATATCACATCTTATAAAATACCA
This sequence comes from Epiperipatus broadwayi, assembly GCA_028023455.1. NCBI lineage: Eukaryota > Metazoa > Onychophora > Udeonychophora > Euonychophora > Peripatidae > Epiperipatus > Epiperipatus broadwayi. Next base: position 86,764 of record JAQFVV010012605.1, on the reverse strand, counting down.
TCATTACTATCCTTCAAACAAATAACAGTGTTATTACTTGACAAAGCTGTTTGTCCTAAATTTATCCAAGTTTAATATATTAAATGGTACAAGGCATAAAAAGCCCTTTTGGACAGATACATCTTTTGAATAAAAATATGAATTTGCAATGGAACATGCTGATGTTAAAAATATGTACATCTTTTTCATGTTTCTAATTAAAATAGTAGAAAAGAGAACTATGTTAATTTATACAATAATGAAATTTGATGCATATGTAATAAGTCTTATAAATATTTATACTTTTCTTACATCTACATCAGTTAATAAATTCTTATCATATATAATAATCCGTGCTGATATTTAAAAAAAAAAATTTCAAGTAAATTTTATCATAAAAACTGTTGAAATACTGGGAAAAGGAAAACCAAATGAATAGATGCCATTAATTACCATTTCAATATATTGTTTCAATGCAAACTACCTATCTAGACCCTTAACCCATGCACATGTTTTTAGTTGTGTATATGTATATGTATAAATTATAAGATTTAAAAAAAAAAAAATTATCTGACACAAAAAATTATGTTTGGGAGTGCTAAATATTGTTAACAGAAAGCAAAAAAGCATAGCATACTGATAATAAATGCAAGTAAAAAAGTGCCATTTGGCTTTTATTAAAATTTAACTGAAGCCCATTTTTTATTCTTAGTAAACAGTTCATTATCCACATCTTTTGAAGTTTATAAAATCCTATCATTGGTTAGCATCTCTGAATCTGATTGCTTCCATTAAAGAAGGGGATCTGGCAATAAATAGACAGCATTTTTGAAGGGAAGGCAGAGTAAGACTAAATGTGCTCTCCATTGAAACAACTTTCTACAACAAGGCAGTTTCTACTATATTCACTACTAACACTTCTACATAGTGAGGCAAGTCTATCTAGGACTGGAAGCTACTGCAATTACAGTAGATTCAAAGCAAGCTGTCTGTTACAGCTGGTAGCATCATTTAACAAAATCAAGGCTAAAAAAGTTTAGACTAGAATTCACAAGGCATATACAGCTGGATATGAGTCCAGTCACTGGGCATGGCCAGCTCATTATTGATGGGGTGATACATCACATTGTATTTATTTGTAGTATAATATGTATGTATATTTGTTCTAATAAATTTATATATATATTGTACCTGGTTCGAAATGGGTCTATCGAAACACCGGTCTCTTAGGCAGAGAAAAACATACTCGGAGAGTATGTATGCTCAAACGATAGCTATAAAATTTATAACTAGTGTTACATTTCCAGGACATAACTTCTTCTCAACTGTTGATTTCAACACCAGAGTTTCAAAGCACTTTTTTTTGTTTCGTGTATACACGGGTGCCAGTTAATTATCCAACAATGAATAAATAACGTGCTTTGAGCAATGGTCACTAACTCAATGCCTAAATATCCACGACTAGCTCAGTTGTTTGTAATCACTAATAGATTACACATAATTAGTGGTGAAAAGAATTGATAAAAGATTTGTAAAAGAATTGATAAAAAGAATTTACCGACAAATAGAGTTTAAGTTTTAAGACAATTTATTAACTAACATTAATTTACTAAATTTAAACATCTTTATAATTTTTTAACTAATATAACACATGCACATTTTAAATTAACACACTATAATGTATATCTTATGAAAAGCCTAAATAATGTTTGACATTAAATAATGTTTGACATTTATAAAATCATATAGCATTCACAAACACGCACATCAATAGTTCATTTTATGCATGCTTATAGAGCTCAAATTACTTGTCTCTAGAGGCTTTATGAATTAATGTGATGCAATGGCTATTATAGAAGTAAGAATATGAAAATAGGCAAATGTTTTATTTAGGATTTTGAACGTAGATTTAGAACTTTGTTTTCTTCTTGTTTGCTGCATCCATTACAAATACTTTCAGCCAGCTGGGATGTTTCCTTGGTGAGTTTCCTTATTATTCATGATTATTACTATTGGAGACAATTAGATATTGATGGAGATTTCCAAGTTGTTACACTGACATTATTTCATGGGCAGATCTTGCTGTTTTCATCGGACTGTGGAGAAATGTGTGTTCCCAAAAGCTGCTCAGCACTGCATTTTGTTTCTGGATACAATTAACTCAACTGATTGTCCTCTCTTGACTTAACTGACTCAATTAATTGTCCAATAAAAAAGGCCTATTTATACCTGCGACGTGTTGTCCTTGTAATATCCTCCAGCAATATCTGTTGTCAAAATTCCATTGATAATCTTTTGACGTGTTTTGGAAGATTGTTTAATTAATAATAGCCATGCAAAACATATTGTTTTATATTTTAATTAATAGCCATCACTTTGTTTTTTAATGACAACTTCCATTTATTTTTTAATATTTATTTAATATGCATACATTTATTTTTATTTACAATCACAGATATATATGCACATATGTAACTAGTTTTAAAACTACTTTTTCTTTAATTCGAATGAAAAAAGATTTGTATTTTTAAAACTTTAAATTATATTTTGAGTAATAATAATAAACTCTACTTCCTTTTATAAAACTTTTAGTTTATCTTTTCTAATCAAAACTCCCCCTCTCCTCTTTTAATCAATTATTTCTAACTTTTATTTCAAACTCTTTTACGAAAAATTATTTAAATATTTTTTTTAGATAAATTATCATGTGCCAATATCAATATTGGTACATTACACCATCCCCATTTGAGAGTAAAATGTGTCATTTTTTGACCATTTTATCTCTGGCAACTTTAAGTCTTAATTCAGAACTATTTTTATTTTATTATGGATGTGTTATTTATTTATTTAACTCGATCACTTTAATTAAACCTTTTATTTTATTCATTTATTTAATCCTACAAATGTTACTCTTAAATCATTCATTTGACCAACTTATTTAAATTGATTTTATTGATTTTTTTGTTAAGAATTTCTTCTTAATTAATATGTGCATGGGAGAAAAAATATTTTATCTCAATGAAGTCTCCATATCATTATTATTATTCCCAAACATTTTATTTAGTATTACTACCACCTGTCTGGTGGCTCTTTTTCTCTTTTCACTAACCTCAATGACCTAGCATTATGTTCCTTTTTCCTCCAACCCCTTTGCTATAACAAACGTGTTATTACCATATTACCGCTTGATGATATAGGAGCCATCGTATATTGGCTGGAATTTCTTGTATATATGTTTTTCAGGATGACTCACCAGATGAACTCTCACCATGACCTCGTCTCCCCTCCTGAATATGGCCTTAGGTCTTCCCTGCCTCTTCTGTCATAACCTGTTCATTTTTCTTAACTGGTTAAGTGCTTGCTTAGCATCTTTTCTTTGGTTGATTGGATTTATTCCCACTGGAAATTTAGACTCAAATGGATATGGAATATTTCTTTCAAAATGTAGCCAAACAGGTTCGAATTCTGTAGACTCATTTTGACCAGTTTATCATGTTGACTATTCATGAGGTTTCTTTCACCCATTTGTGATGATAATCCTGTATATAAACCCGAAATAAATGCCCCAACTCTCTCATAACCCGTTCACATGGATTAGACTGAGGGTTACAAATTGACATAAGTATATGTCTTATCCCATGCCTGTCCATCCATTTCTTCCATTCACTAGATATAAAGGGCATTCCATGATCTGACAGAATTTTGTCTGGAATTCCTACAGTCTTAAAGTATTGTTGCTCCAAAACTCGAATAGTTTATCTTTCCTTAGCTTGAGCTACTGGATATGCTGCTACCATCTTCGAAAACACATTATATGTTACCATGAGTTACTTCATTTTATTTAATGGAGGAAGAAATCTGTAGAAGTCTATCACTAATAAGCTGTTCAGGCATTGGGCATATATAGGTTGCAGGGCCCCACTCCTGATGTGTTAGCAGACTTGATTGTTGAACATATGGTGCATCTACCAATCACATCTGCAATATTGGCATTCATTCCCAGCCAGTAAAACCAATGACTCAGCCAATCTTCCACTTTATTTGCCCCATAATGTCTGTAAGTGTTATGCGCATATTTAATTATTTGCTTTCTCATGATGACCAGAAGAATAATGCGTGTTTTTTTTTTGTAATACACACTGGAAGAGTCCTCCCTTTAAACAACAGTAATTTCAGTCTTTACACAGCAGATTATTGGCCATTTTCATTACAGGCTGATTGTGTAAATACTCCATAATTTATCTGCAGTCATTATCTTCTTCTTGCTGCTTCTTTAATCTATGCAAATCATCTTCTATCCCATTTTTTTATATATTTTGGCAGCAGCTATATATGCTCTGTCGCAACTCAAGTGTTGTTCTTGAGCTACCAGATATCAGCTTAAAGTTTCTGCCACAATATTCTCTTTGCCATGACAGTAAGCCACTTTGTAATTCTTGCAGGAACAAGCTCCACCTTATTAGCCTGCTATTATTCAAGAAGCTGTGATTAATAAATTTGAGGCTCTTATGTTCAGTGATTACTACCACTTCAGAGCCTAATAAATACTGCTGGAATTTCTTGAATGCCCACACAATAGCCAGGGCTTCTTTTTCAGTTACAGTTTAGTTCACTTCTGGCCCCTTTAGTAAATGGCTAATAAAACAAAGAACTCTGTGTTGTCCCTTTTCCTGTATTTGAAATAGTGTAGCCCCCAATCCAAACCTGCTGCTGTCAATTTGTACAAAGAATGGTTTGTCAAAATCAAGATATGACAGCATAATTTTATTTAAAAATCCTGCCTTTACCTTTGAAAACTATGCTCATGCTGTTCATTCCACACTCATGACTTCCCTTTTTTTAATAACTGTAGTAATGGCTCCATGTCAAGTGAAAAATTTCTATAAAATTGATTATAGAAATTACATAGTCTGAGAAAAGATTTAATATGTTTTTTATTCCAGGGTGTGGGAAATTCCTGTATTGTCTGGATTTTTTCAGGATTAGGTAATATTCTTCTTTCTGTAATTATATGATCTAAAAACTTGACCTTGTCAGTCATTATCTTATTCTAATTTAAATTAATTCGAATTCCCTTTCTCTCACACTCACCCAGCAACATTTCTAAATATGCAAAGTGCTCATCTATACTTTTGATGCCACCACGATGTCATCCACATACATTGTAACTAAATTCTTAATATCATCTGACAATACCTGATCCAGACATTGTATAAGCTCCACCCCACTATTTTTTAGCCTGAAAAGAATCCAGTTAAAATTTTATGCACATCTGTTATATTTAAATGCCGTATATTTCCAATCCTCTGGATGAGGTTTGATTTTCCAGTAGCTGTCAGTTAAGTCGAATGTCAAAAATATTTTCTTATTTTGAAATTTCAATAACAATTCTCTCATAGGCAGCAGAGCATTAGTATCAGCTATTGTTATCTTATTTAACTGACATGCGTTAAAGCACAACCGAATTTATCCATCTTTTTTTTTTACAGTTATGATGGGGTTATTGAAAAGAGATGAACATTTAGATATATTTCCCCATTTAAGCATTTTGTCTATCTGTTCTTCTACTTCACATCTATATTGATGAGGTATGGGATATGCATGGGCATGATATGGTTGGTCTTTCATAAGCCTTATCCTGTGTTCATATCCTTGGATTACCCCAGGAACCTTGGAAAATACGCTTTCATATCTATTGAATAGTTTCTTCAGTTGGTTTCTTTCATTATCATTTATGCATCTTGACTCATTCACCTTTTCCCCTATCTCTATTTCTATTACTGCACTTTGTGCATCACTCTGTTTATTTACCTCAACCTTTTGGTGTTTTGTAAACAGAATTATTACATTGTTTATTTCTGCGCGACTTTGTTTATAAGCCAATACACAGCCTGTTTTGTACATAAAATTCAAGACTAATATGACCTTGTGAATCAGACCCTCCAAAATCAACAGCATGTGCATATATTCTACCTCTGCCAAGTGCAATTTCACCCATGCCTGTTTGGATGCCAACTTCACTTTCTTACCATTAGCCAACAAAACATATACTGTTTTAACAGCAATATTTTAATTTCTGAGTCAATGTCACTTATTTTATTAAACATTTCCTGCGACATTACCGATACCTGACTCCCCGAATCAAACAATGCACTAGTTGTAATACCCCCTACCTTTATCTCTATCTTTGGACAGCACTGAGGTGCCATTACAGGCGTGCTGTCTTCTCCACTACATACCAGATTCACTATTTGCATACAATCAACTTCTGCATTTTCATCCTAATCCTGACCCTCCACCATTCCCCTATTGTTGTCCAATGGCATTAGTTTTTCAGCCATTTGTTCTACTGTTTGCTTGCTGAACATTATTTGTTGAACATTCCCAGGTAAACCATGCCTAACTATATGCATAATATGCTGCTTTGGTAATTTGTATGCTGAGATTGATCTCAATTTCGCTACTTGTCTATGAAAAATGTAATAAATAACTCATATGTCTGTCCCCTGTCCTGCTCTACCTGAAACTTAACCTTTTCCTGTAGCTCCTCCCCCCAATAGTTTTCCAACAACGAACACTTGTATTCACTGAATGTTGCCAGTTTTACACGTAATGAATTCCACCAGATCTGAGCTTCTCCCTGTATGTGATTGCAAGCTAAGGCAATTCTTGCTCCCTCACTTAAACTATTCAAGATGCAATAACATTCCTAGCACTCTAAGTGGTCATTTGGATTCTCCCCTCTGTTCCCTGAGAATGCTTTTATTTTTAGCAGCTAATTTATTGCCTCCATTTTATGTATGTGCACCCATGTTTTCATATTCTCATGTTCCCTTTCTAATGCCTCTATTCTTTTTATTACTTCCTCCAGCTTTATATCTTTTCCCATTTTGAAACCATGTATTCATATATATATATTTTCAAACTAGTACTTATGTTAAACTAAATTTGATATACAACTTATTTATTTTTCTTACTAAGATGGCAACACATGCTAACTCCACACCTTTTGACCATTTTTCTACCTGATCTTAATGCTTTAACTCCACCCAGAATATCAAACTGTCTCTGATTCGATAGCATAAATGTCAAAATGTCTTTTCATTTAAAAAAAAAAAGTTTTCGGTCAATTTTTTTTTTGTTTTTAAATTATTTCATGGGCAGAATCTTGCTGTTTTCATCGGACTGTGGGGAAATGTGTGTTTCCAAAAGCTGCTCAGCGCTGCATTTTGTTTCTGGATACAATTAACTCAACTGATTGTCCTCTCTTCACTTAACTGACTCAATTAATTGTCCGATAAAAAAGGTCTATTTATACCTATGATGGGTTGTCTTTGTAATATCCTCTTTTCATTTAAAAAAAAAAAAGTTTTCGGTCAATTCTTTTTTTTTTGTTTTTAAATTATTTCATGGGCAGATCTTGCTGTTTTCATCGGGCTGTGGGGAAATGTGTGTTTCCAAAAGCTGCTCAGCACTGCATTTTGTTTCTGGATACAATTAACTCAACTGATTGTCCTCTCTTGACTTAACTGACTCAATTAATTGTCTGATAAAAAAGGTCTATTTATACCTATGATGTGTTGTCTTTGTAATATCCTCCAGCAATATCTGTTGTCAAAATTCCATTGATAATCCTTTGACAACATGTTTTGGAAGATTGTTTAATTAATAATAGCCATGCAAAACATGTTGTTTTATATTTTATTTAATAGCCATCGCTTTGTTTTTTAATGACAACTTCCATTTATTTTTTAATATGCATACATTTATTTTTATTTACAATCACACATATATATGCACATATATAACTAGTTTTAAGATTATTTTTTCTTATATCGAATGGAAAAAGTTTTGTATTTTTAAAAGTTTAAATTATATTTCGACTAATAATAAAAATCTCTACTTTCTTTTATAAAACTTTTAGTTTATCTTTTCTAACCAAAACTTCCCCTCCCCCCTTTTAATCAATTTTTTTTATATTTAAAAATATATTTATTGACATAATAAATTTGTACAGATGAATAATAAATACACTTTGTTAATGTTGGCTCATCCATTACTGGCGTTGGTCTGGTAGATGTATGCCAAAGCCATTCTCCGCACTAGCAGGTTGATATATAAGTAAATACATACTATTTTGTTGGTATTGCCCATCCCTTTTGAGGTTGACCCAATAATGCTAACTTATCAGCTGTGATACATGTAGTGTGAAATCAATGCCTCTCTAGTAGAATCCAACATGTTGCAACATAGACTACTACTTCTATGTTACACTACAATGTGGATATATCAGGTCCAAACTTTATGTAGAGTCTGTGGGCCATACTAGTAGGCTCCATGTATTATTAAACAAAAATCTAGAGGATAGTATCTTGTCCTTGTTTTGAAGAGCTTTGAGCTTATTGCAAAATATAGCATTGGGGTCCAGTGTTAGTTGTGTGAAGTTTGTCCTGCACCTTGTGTACTAAAAAGCATATGTCAGAAAGATAGATAACCTGATAACTGTAAAGTCTCCAGAGAAGAGACAACCCCTGATGTCCAGGATTTTATCCACTGCTATAATGCAGTGTTGAGAGATGACACTTCGAATACTGTTATAGCCTGGACATATATTTAACAGATGATTAAAGGTCTCCTCTCCTCTAGAACAGGCATGACAAATTGGGTCTATTTTATTTAGAAACCTCTTGTAGTATAAAAATGTATTAGTTGGCATGGAGCCCATATTCACCTTGATCAGATAATCCAAAAGTTTGGGCTCCAGTAGCAGATATTTAAATATTGTGGGGATTTTATGATTGCTGCACCCTAGGTGAGCATAAATAACTGTATTTACAGGATTCAGCAGGTGATGTGCCTGCCAGATGTTGATTTTATCGTTTAACTTTTATTTCAAACTCTTTTATGAAAAATTATTTTAATAATTTTTTTAGATAAATTATCATGTGCCAATATCAATATTGATTACTATATTTTACTGTGAATATTTAGGTGGATACTGGTTGAAACTTAATTATACCATTATCCCAGATTAGCTTCATGCACTATTTCGCTTATTATTTCTAAATAATACATGAGCAATTTAAAAGTATTACAGTTTGTAATGTTAATTGACTATTTATTAGTCTGCATTACAGTGACATGTTTATTTCATGTTTAAAGAGGTTTATTTAAACTTCAATGTATCAATATTTCAAATTCCGTAGTCAAGTTGCAAGTTTTAAGTGTCCATATATATTTAATAAACCATTAATAAGAATAAATTCCATTCTTGCTATTAAACGGTGTGAGCAGTGAGAAATATTAATTACTATATTTTACTGTGAATGTTTAGGTGGTTACTGGTTGGAACTTAATTATGTCATTATCCCAGATTAGCTTTAGGCACTATTTTGCATATATATATATATCAAAATATTAATATATAACAAACTAACCAAAGAAAATACATATAAAAACAAAAAAAAAGACTTATAAATCAAATAAATAATATAATATTTCAACCAGAGGACTGTTTTTCATCAGAAAGAAAAAAAATACACAGTAAAATGGCGATAATCAAAAATTTTTCAACCAGAGGACTGTTTTTCATCAGAAAGAAAAAAAATACACAGTAAAATGGCGATAATCAAAAATACACAGTAAAATGGCGATAATCAAAAATTTTTGATTATCGCCATTTTACTGTGTATTTTTTTTCTTTCTGATGAAAACCAGTCCTCTGGTTGAAATATTATATTATTTATTGGATTTATAAGTCTTTTTTTTTGTTTATATATATATATATATATATATATATATATATATATATATATATATATATATATATATATATATATATATATATATATATATATATATATATATATATATATATATATATATATATATATATATTAAATAGTGAGTGTTAAATTCTTAATATTACTGTTGGTTCCAGTCTGAAACCTGCAATCCAGCCAAAATCAGATTTAGCACAGTCAGACAAATGGATTTATTTTCCCCCATTGACTGGAAAAATAGTATAAGATATGCCAAATACAACAGATTTGGTGCAGTCTGCTATGTCTCAAGCTCTAGATAGGGGGTCAGTAATTTTGACTGGGTCAAATTGATTGAAAGGTTTGGGTGTGAGTTATCACACTCAATAACTATAAGTATTTATATAAGAAAATACATGAATGTGGCAATTTGAGATAATTGGTTTATATATATTGTAACCTATCCATTTGCATCTTCACTTCCTGGCAATATAATATAAAACAAAAATGAGTTAGCTCAATTACAGATTACATTTGGTTCGATGCAAATAATTAATAAATAAAATAGTCTGTATTAATATTAAAGGTTTCACTAGCTCAAATTCAAAATAAGAATAAGGTTCTGTTTATAAAATAAATTGAATAAGTATTTAATTATATCATGAGACTTAGAAGTGAAAATACAGGTGACAAGAAGATTACATTGAGCCAATATCCCACAGAATACAACCTCAATGGCAAAGAACACTATCCCCCTACTATGATCTTAAATAATAAACTTATAGTATTCTTATGACTTTAATAAATCCTACTCATTAAGATTAAACTAATAATTAAATCTTAATCTTTTGTTTATAGTAATTTAGCTCAATAAAATCTCAGGTTCATAAAATTATTCTAAGATAATCAGATCATGGTAGTAAAATATGAGAAGGGATTTTATGTCATACTCTATTACACTTAAACTAATAATAACAAATAATAATAATATTCTTTATTGTATGAACTAATTCTGCATATCTCTTTCTTCACTATAATTTTATTACCATAATAATATTCTTCATAATATAGTTTTTTATCTCCATATAATAATGTAAGAAAATATGTGGTTGCATTTATAATCTGACAAATAAAAGTGTGTGGCAACTAATAGCATATAATTCAATGTATCATTATGACAACTAATTTATAACCATAAGATAATATAAAAATACGATTACTTAATTAAATGAATACTGAGAAATATTCGAATTTCTAAAATAATTCTTTATTTATCTTTTGTGCAAAATTATATCATATTGGATTCAGTTATTCCGTGTATCTCATGCAGTGTAATGGAAAAATGAAACAAACTTGACACACAAATTTTGGAAACAAATTTTAACAAAGTTTATTATTAACAATAAAATAAAATAAACAATTTATTTACAGTATTTACACAGGATATCCTCAATTTACACCATTCTACAATTTATATTACTTAGTTATTAAAATAATCTAGAATTTATGTCTTTATTCTGACTTAAAACAATAATAATAAAATAATGCCATTTTATTTAATTTTTTCTAATTAAACTTATGATAAATTACATTTATTTATTTTTATTAAAAATATATATCCTATTCTTAAATATTATTTAATTATACCTTTCTTTCTAAGGAACATCCATAGAAACATACTGTGAAAAAACATAAAAAAATAATATTATTGTGAGTATGGATGTTTTAAAAATAAACAATTTTCATCTTGCAATGTCAAAGATGTTACATAAAATATCTATTTAATAATTTATTACCAGATTTTGTGGATATCGTTGTTTACTACACTATGTTTATTAAACATAACATATTACCATTTAATATTACTTCAATACTATATAGTTGTAATTACCAATATATTCTCTATTATTTAATAAATACAAAATTATACCTATGTTTATTATTTATATCATTTTACTTTATACCATTATATTTTTAAATATACGCAATATTTATTTCAAAACAAAATAAAGCTTTTAAAGTTATTTAACATTTTGAAGAACAACTTTGTTTTATATACTTTATTCTTGAAATTTTATTTTACTTCCAAAGCAAATCCAAAGAAACATATTTTATGCTTTTTTTTTCCTTTTAGGATTTATTGGATTTTCAATTCCAATTTATACAAATTCTACTTCTTCTAAGTAAATGAACTTATCTCATTCAAACGATAGCATATCTTAAACTCTAAATTATCTATTTTTTTTTCCAAATATATCCTACTGTACAATGTAGTTACATTTGAAATCTAGATAGAGAATAGATGTGTAGGATCTAAGAAAAAAAAACTAGAGTATAACTTAGAGCATATATCAAAAATATCATGGCACAGTATATCTACAAGAAGTAGAGGCATGACCTAGTCTAATGTTCTCCCAATACATCAATGATGTCAAGCTATTTCTTCAGCTTTATTGAACATCAATACTTCAAGAAAAATAGACACTGTCCACAAATAAATATACACATACAGGGCTTTGTTAACTCTATTGCATATACTAAGATTACAAAATATTCATATTCCCTAAATATATCCTATCCTTAAATAATCTCCTGGGTTCATGTCCACCATATTACCACCAGGTCACTATCCTATTGTTATTTCCTAAAGATTTATCACATCTTACATCGACAAAATCTTGCATATTCAAAACAATAAATAAAATTCATTTATAATTACAGCGACCTCACTGATCCATAAGAAAAGTTTTCTTACTTCTTTATTTTATATTCTAAAACATATACAAACTAATCAGATAATATTTTGAACATCCAATAATATGAAAGTTTTTTAAAAGAATCACATAAATATTTATTATCATGTTAGGTTATATTACTAGTATAAAATTATAGTATGCATATTCTCAAAATAGATCCTAATCTCATAATTTTAAACTGTTGTACAAAATGCATTTACATATAATTAAAACATTTATACTTCCATTCATTATTATTCAAAGGCAATCTAAAAAAAATCAAAAATATACATCATAAAAATATCAATATTCATTAACTATTACCAAGTGATATTAGCTTGTTATCACCTATGCAGTCTTCGGTTTTCCATCAATTAGATACATTGCATACATGAAAAAAATATACCCATACCTTTATCTAAAATGTTCTCGTTTAAACTATTAAATTATTATATTATAGGATTTTAATATTAGCAATAGATTAATGTTCATGTTTCTAATCTTATAAACTAAAAAATTTACATTTAAAATAAATAGTAATAAATGAAAATCATATTTACATAACTTCAGCTGAAAAACAAATGTTCTTTATAAGTCCAAAAATGTTGATTTTCTTTCTCAAAAGCTTTTTTTTTAAAAAAATTGTCACTTCAAGAATAATTCTACAACCTCCCCCATTGCTATGATGATGAATAAGACAATACATTTCCTGCAGTAAATGTTGTCCTGACTTCCAGTACAAAAATCTCAGATTTAAAAAAATGAATAACAAAAATAATATTACAACATCTTAAAATCTTGAAAAATTAAATAAAATAACCATCAATTTATGCTGGAATAGTTAATACAATAATAGTTTATGACTTCTATAGTCCAGAATGATTATTATTCAAATCATAATACTGTACCAGTCAGAATTGTCTGTCCACATAACATGATCTAGCATCTAGGCAAAAGTACCTCGAGTCCAATCATGTGTGAGATACATATGTCAGGAACAATCATGAACTCTGCCCTGTGTGCCCAGATTCCAGATCTACTAACTTATGAGCAACAAATTCAATGACACTGGAATATTTAATTTACCACCGGCCGACACCGCACATCAGAGAAGCAAAGAGACTCAGGGGAAAATCAAGACAAATGCGTATATACATTTTAAAACAGACAAACACTTATGCTTAATTTAGTGGGATCTTACATCATTCCACCAATCATGACATTTAAAATTTAACTAAATCAATTAACTAAAGAATGAGCAATGATCAGATGTTTAGTTTAAATTTATATTTAATAACGAACAAATAGAAATAATATATATATATACATTTGAATTATATTAAATGGTGATTAGCCTCGTATTAAAAATAAATTATATTGAGCTTACTTGCACTTGAGCAAAAGTATTTACAAATAAGTTTGGAGAATTTTGATGCGGCGTAATGACATTTCAATTAATCTAGCACATTTATAAAGTATACAATTTATAATGATTTGCCTGAATTACAAACAAAAACACCACCTTGACTGATCCCAGAATGGGTTACATAATTGTCGGTTAATTAACCGACCAAGCTATCATAAGTTTAATATATATAAAAAAATATAATTTTTAATAACGATTTATTTACTGAATGTATGTAGAATTATTTCTCTAAATTATATATATATAGAGTCATCAAGAGACACATCAAAAGTTATTTAATTTATGAGATACGTTTAATTAGAACATAACATTAGATACAGATATTTATAGGCTTGAGCTTTTTTTAAAAAGAGGGATCTATTATAAAATAGCATAATGGCCGAATATTTGCGGATCCGGTACTTTGAGGTGCTTTATCAGATTAACAGAAGAAACAGTCTAGCTGACTTGCCACCCCACATTTTGTGGAATCGGTTGACAAAGGGTCCTCGGACAGAGATGCACTGTGCCGAACTTTGCCAGAATTTTCTCATGCATTGCTCTCATTGTGCGAGTACATATATATGGTCCAGGGACATTCATCACCCTGTTTGGGACCTGAAACTGCTTGGGCATTCCGACACACATCTTTAGTTAAAGCTTAAAACATGAAGAGTGGCCTATGCTAACAACACTTTGGGATGGACTAATAACTAGTCAAATATCTATAATTAAGCTTACAACCTATAATAATAACATCAAAGATAATGGTATGATCGTATTTATTAAACGAAGTTTAAAGATATTATTAGAAAAGTATTTTTAACATCAACAAAAGTGCTAAATCCCCTCCCCCTTTCATTACACTTATTTAATAAAATTCCACATACTTATAACATAGTATAAAATTAAGTCTAAGGTGTGCTTTAAGAAAAATATTCATATATATTTTAGATGGGCGAGAATAAAGACATAAAAAGTGATATATATATATATATATATATATATTTGTTTGCAGTAATATTGCACTCTTACGAAGATTATTAACATTGTATAAATTGTAAACTAATCAAAGGTGAAACTTTATTTCTCCCTCTGTTGTTTACGCAAAAGTATAATAATTAATAAAACATTTTTTTTTTGAAAAATCTTCTCCGAACCTAGCAAGCGTTATAGTTTTAAAAGTAAAAACAAGCTAATTAATTAAGTGTCACTCCTATATAATGCGAGGAGCTAAGGTAAAAATAACTATACTGGCGAGGTTGGGAGTTCATTGAAATATCATTTAGCATTTAAAATATATATATATTAGACTAAATATTAATAAAATAATTGCCGCATTAAATTAAAGGTGAAAGAAATTACGAGGCTAATCAAAATAGTTATAGAATAAAATAGACTATAAAAGTTACAAATAATTAATATTAAATTCTTTCATATTTTAAAATTTAATCAGGAGAAAGTTGTGAGTTCATAAAGATGGCACTTTACAGCATTACCTTTGGAAAGCAGGTAGCAGATCACCCAGTTGGTTCTCACAGTATAGCAGCAGGTTCACGGAGGTTCATCTTTAGTGACAGGCTGGCTGGAATTGAGTTGGCCTAGTCATGAAAAGAAGGTGTTTCTTGAAAATTTGAGCGACGTAGATTCGTTTGGCGGATGCCTTATGAATCTACATACTCCTCTTGATGACTGAAATTTGGGCCCTATTTATATGACTCCGGTTTATCTAAGGAATCTATTCAGTTGTAATACCTGTTGCTATAAAATAATATTGCAAAACAGCTTTTTTTAGTAAGGAATTTCTCCTTTATTAATTAGGTAGTGTAAAACAATGCAAACAGATTAGTATTTTTGAAACAATTGTTCTAAATCTATTTCTGACTCAGAAATAGATTTTACCAAACGATAAGTTTTGTTATTGAAATTTATTTAATTTTCTAATAGAGATTATAGTTTAATCATGCTAATTGATTTTGGTTTACCAAGCCGATTACATTATTCCACCGCCATTACATACATATTTTTAATACATAAAATTTTAAATATACATTTTCATATAACATATATAAACCTAAATATTAATTTATACTTAATCCCCCATCACTTTTAATATATACATGTGATTTACACACATATAAGACCTATTAAAAATTATATGAAATATTATTATTGATTTATTTAATTTAAGATTATTAAATCTCTTGTTAATGTTTATTTTGAATACAAAATTTAAAAAAAATTGAAACAAATAGGTGCCTATATATACGTAGGACTGGGATTTGAATCCAGTTTGTTGGTGAGGGATAGAATAGAACTGTGAAACGTAATTTAAACCTCAGATTCCGTTTCAATACTAAAAATAATAACTTGAAGCTCCTATTCTGAAATATTCTTTATTAGCTGGGCGATGCATCCTGTCCCTTTTAACTTAGCTTGAATTACCGGATAAACTTTTGTGCAAGATTTATTTCCATAATTTCACATTTTATTTATTAACATATTCATTTTCTTCATAGGTTTTTTTCTTCAAAGAAATTTATTATTTATTATCTATTCAGAAGTTTTTCATGTCTTAAATTATCAGCTTTTAAAACAATTTTATATACGTGTATTATCCCTTTATATGCCTCAGATTTTTTCATAACATACGCTTTTCTAGAATATCTTCATTAATCTTTTCTTAGGATAATTTTCTTACAAATATTTAAAATGTTTCCTTCAAAAAGGATATAATATGGTTTTCACAAAATTATTATGAAATATACTTATTACTTATTGAACTTCAACATTATAATCTCGCTATTCTAAAAAAAATGCTTATTTCATTTTTTAATCTGCACGTAGCCTTTCTGCTAAGTTTACTGTACAATGTCCATAATAATAATATTTACTTGCTGGAACAGTTCTCTTGTTTAATATTATTGATACCACATTAATAAATATTATACTCATTTTTAAAGTATTATAAGTTGAATACATTTTACTTATTGCTATATCCATTTTATTATTGCGAAGTTATAAATTAGATTTTGACGAATAGTACTGATAACGGACTTTTAAAATTAACAAGGCATATTAAATGAAGTTATTATTAATATTTTTTATTTTACTCTCTTTTTTTGCAAAATACTTTTTAAAATAGTAATAATCTATTAGCTTTGCAAATAAAATAGTACGAAAGCACTAAAAATTAACTAAATAATAAAATTAAAAGCACTATCACCTTGATAGCTTCTGATATGATTCTGCTACTTTTAATACATTTTTAATCACCCCCAAATCACCACTGATATCCCCAATGCAATCAGTATTTATATCCTAGAAAATACATCATTCTATTGGTTGATTCTTACTTATGGTTTGATGCCAAATTTGCATAATGTTAGAAACTTACACAATTAAATTTCAAAAAATAAAAATAAAATGATGTATTAGCACTTATTTAAAATATAACTTTTAAATCAATTATTACTTTACTAAATTAATTAAATACCTTTAAATAACTTTTAAAAACAATATTTAATAAATTTATCCCACTTTTAATATTTAATTTATCTATTATTTTTAAAACAAAATATTTAACTTTTATTAACTGTATTCATCTTTATTACATTATTTAAACATTTTATAACATCTAACTTAATATTTGCTTTTATAATAGGTAGTAATTATATCCAATTCTGTAATGCAATTTTACAATATTTTAAACTTTACTAATCTAAATACTAGCAAGCAAATGTGTATAACTGTATTATTATACAAATCACATGACTGATATAACCAAGACAGACAATCCGATTTTTTCTCTGTCTGGAAATAAATAATAAATTGCAACATTTGATGTATTAAATAAAATAATACAATTCTATAAAATTTGGGAGAATAATTTAGAAAATATAGAACTAAATATAACTTTCACTACTATAAAACTTACTTTTAAAATATATGATATTAATTATGATTATTAAATATAATTTATAAAAATAAATATAACATTTATTTAACTATAAGTTTTAAACAATTAAAATTTAACTTTTAAACATACTTTTAAATATTTATAGCTGTGTTATTTATTATGGCCAGCTTTTGCAACCATATGTAATAATATAGTTTAGCTTTACTTAACTATTTTAATTATAAATTTATTAAACGCTCACTATTATTTCAGTAATAGTTTTAACAAGGCTGTAAACCTTAGCAATGAGCGTCTGAAAAAATCGTCACTAGGGACCTCTGTAGGTCTTTAAAACACATGCTTACGCTATGAAGAAAAGAGAGAATCCCTTTTTTACTTCGACCTACTTTTATATATAAATAGGTGAAGCAGAAGTGTTTTGATCTAAGAGTGTGAAGCTATTAAATACTTCACTAATTAAGTCCACAATTCTTATAATACATTAATACTCACGAAATCTTACGATTTACTACGAGTTAATAGATCTTTTCATTAACTCGTAGTAAATCGTAAGATTTCGCGAGTATTAATGTATTATAAGAATTGTGGACTTAATTAGTGAAGTATTTAATAGCTTCACACTCTTAGATCAAAACACTTCTGCTTCACCTATTTATATATAAAAGTAGGTCTAAGTAAAGAAGGGATACTCTCTTTTCTTCATAGCATAAGCATGTGTTTTAAAGACCTACAGAGGTCCCTAGTGAAGATTTTTTCAGATGCTCATTGCTAAGGTTTACAGCCTTGTTAAAACTATTACTGAAATAATAGTGAGCATTTAATAAATTTATAATTACAACTTTAAATTATCGTAATATATTTCTTACTATAAGATCTTTTCATTAACTCGTAGTAAATCGTAAGATTTCGCGAGTATTAATGTATTATAAGAATTGTGGACTTAATTAGTGAAGTATTTAATAGCTTCACACTCTTAGATCAAAACACTTCTGCTTCACCTATTTATATATAAAAGTAGGTCTAAGTAAAGAAGGGATACTCTCTTTTCTTCATAGCATAAGCATGTGTTTTAAAGACCTACAGAGGTCCCTAGTGACGATTTTTTCAGATGCTCATTGCTAAGGTTTACAGCCTTGTTAAAACTATTACTGAAATAATAGTGAGCATTTAATAAATTTATAATTACAACTTTAAATTATCGTAATATATTTCTTACTATAAGATCTTTTCATTAACTCGTAGTAAATCATAAGATTTCGCGAGTATTAATGTATTATAAGAATTGTGGACTTAATTAGTGAAGTATTTAATAGCTTCACACTCTTAGATCAAAACACTTCTGCTTCACCTATTTATATATAAAAGTAGGTCGAAGTAAAGAAGGGATTCTCTCTTTTCTTCATAGCGTAAGCATGTGTTTTAAAGACCTACAGAGGTCCCTAGTGACGATTTTTTCAGACGCTCATTGCTAAGGTTTACAGCCTTGTTAAAACTATTATTAACTATTTTAAGTGATTTATTATACTTTTGTGCATTACGTATTTTTATTTAGCTTCAAATCATAATTTTAAGATAATATTAATACAATATAATTAACACATCAAGAGAACACATTCTAAAATTTAAAATTTTTAATAATTTACTGTGATGAACTATTTCTGACCTATAGAAAAGGGCACAATATATAAATATCAGAAGGCCTATAGATGAATATAAATTATTAATTACATAAATATATATAAAAGCTGATTAATATATATATATATATATATATTAATCAGCTTATATATATATATATATATATATAAGCTGATTAATACATAGAATGTGTATTCATGTTAATACATTGTATATTTAGGCCCAAAAGCTTACATCAATTGTAATCAAGATCTGTACGACCTGTATTTATGTCTCTAGGTCTATCTTGGTACATTCAGCAGTAGACCTCTCCACAAAATGAGCTGAATGTGAAGTAGCCTGCTTTTAAAGAACACTGAAAAATGCATCCATTCTTCAAACATCATCTCACAAGTTTGACTCCCCTGGGTGTTACAACGTCTACTCCTATTGGTCATCCCATGACAAGAGGTTGAAAGTGGCCAGTTTGGTGATCTATTTTTTAATCACATAATAACTTAATTGCTAAATTCCCAAAGATAATTTTTGGCTTAGTTTTTTCCTTATCACTGACTAATCAGTTATAAACATTTTACTACTTCGAAATTATTTTATGGTTATTAATTATTTCAAAGTCTAAATAGTCTTTGCTTTATTTAATTAGCAACCATTATTATCTCATTTTACAATATTAATAGTTAATGTGAATACTTTTAGCATACATGCACATGCTTAAATATTTTATAATAATTACTGCACATACTTAAATATTTTATAATAATTACATTTTTATATATTGCATGTATACATGCACACACACTTAGCACAGTCAAAAAACAGATTTATTTTTTCCCATTGACAGGAAAAATAATATTATACAAGTCAGTTCCAACAGAATAGACTGAAAAAATAAAGAAAATACATGAGTGTGTCTAAAGACATTCGCTGTATTTACGTAATGATGATTAAATTTTTGAAAACCAGGCACTCTTCACAATAAACTCATCAACACTCCTTTAACACTTTACAATCCTGAAGCTTAATTTAGTTGAAATCCCCAATATTATGATGATGATTAAAAGCCCTTAAATCTGTTCAAATAAAAAAAATGATCACAAATGTATAGGTGTGTCAATTAAAAGCTTCAACCAATCACAGAAGTTTTATTCACAACAAAGTGACAAAAGCTCAGGGTAATGTATTGTTGCTTCGTTACAATCGATTTTTTTAAGACAATTACAAAATGTATCTGTAAAATTAAAATTATGGGTAGTAACTCAAAAAATAAAAATCAATTTGAATAGCTAAAAACAGTAATTGTAAAAGTAATTATGAACATTAACTCAAAAACAGCTAGAAACAGTATTTGTAAAAATAATTACAAGTGATAACCCGCAAAAATAAAAATCAGTACTTTGTTTCTTATTAAAAAAATAAGAAAAAATAAATATGGCTAATTCAATTGGCTTCAAGGAAGCTTTAGAACCAGCTCACCTTGAGAGTTGGATAAAAAATAGAGAACGATTAATATTTTATCTACAGGCTAACCAGATCAAGAAGCCTGAGGTAAAGTTAGCCATATTAATAACAATAATAGGTCCACAAATGTACGAGATTATAAAGCCTAATCTTCATCAGAAATACTGACTGACCTACATTTTGACAGATCATTAGCGATTCTCACAGATTACTTTTCTCCAAAATCCCTAATAATAATGCAGAAATATTATTTCCATCTCTGCAACCAAGAAGAGGGGGAAATCAGAAAATTCATTACAAAAAAAAGTTTTTTGTATGTGAAATTCAAAGAGATCTTGAATGAAGAACTTTGTGATCATTTTATTTGCAGTGTAAATGACCACAATTAAAGACTCAAATTACTAATGTAGCTGGATTTAGATTTTGAAACTTTTGTGGCCCAAGTCATACTAGCAGAATCAATAGCTAATCAAGCAAATCCTTTAAACAAATTACTAAGTACTATGTGCAAAAATTGAGAATAACACTGGATCAGTCAGACACTCAATCAGCTCAGATAATTAAGCATCAAATAATCTAAGTCAGTGCTATAGATGCAATGAACAAATACACACATACAATATGCTTGCACTGTAACAACATGTATGTTTTGCAAGTGAGTCAAACATACAAAGGCTGCATGCCTGAAATTAAAAAGAAAGCCAATATGAGAATGAAAAAATACATTCCAAAAAATAGTAAAGCAATTTTAAGACAAATAAACAAGTTGCTTGTATAAATCATAGTAAAGACAGTCAATCTGATTTATACATAATATTATTTATAATTAATGATATGTCAATTAGAAGGGAATTGGACACAGGATCTGCAGTGTTGATTGTTCAATGACCTGAACTATCATTAATAAAAATAAATATAAGCTGCATGTTAGCAGCAAGTCAATCTCAGACTATCAGGCAATAAAATGAAACTGTCAGGTCAAACAACAGTTAAAAATTACTATGCTTAACAAGACAACACACCTTCAACTGGTGAAAGTATCTGGTGATTATAACAACTTATTAGGCCATGACTGGTTCAGTCACTTGAACTTTGCAGTGACAAAGGTTAACCAGGTCACTGTATTAACTAAATTAAAAGCTGATTATTCAGAAATCTTCAACAAAATGCGGATAACAAAAATAAATACAGAAAACTGGACACCAGGACTGCCAGAACACTACTAGCACAGCACTCTACACCAAGTACAACAACAGAGAAGATTCCAGCAGAGTTTCTGTTCTACAGACCTTTGTTAAGTAATCTGTCAGCCCTGAAACCTGATCCAAACTGTGGCAAAAAAAAAAAAGATACTATAAAAAATATACATAGAATCTACATAATGGATACCAGCAATGGTTACACAACTGAAAAAACTCTACATTGTAGTATTTCAAACTGCAGAGAGTTATCAACATCATCATAACCTAAACCAACTGAGACTGAATCACACAGAAACTGAAGACAGCAGAAAATAACCTGGAACAAATACACCAAGTGAAAATGATGACCACCAAACTGAAGACAGCAGCAAACAACCCCAGGGACAAAGTCCATCAAACAAGGAAAAAGCAGACAAAAACAGCAGTAAAGCTGAGAAACCAACAAAGTGGACAACACATCATCCAGCTCATTTTGATTACTACTATCTCCAGGGCTAAATTTATCTAGGATGAGGGATGTTATATCTGACCTTACTGTCTGAAGTGGACTAGAACAGATTACTTATCTGATCAGAATGAGCACTCATTGCTACTGGCTAATGAGTAAACATGTGTATAAAAGTCTACCATTGGTTAAACTCTGTGAATCTGACTGCTGCCATTAAAAAGGGGGATTTGGCAATAAATAGTCAAGCTTTATGGAAGCAAGGCAGAGAACATCTATCTGTCTACCAGAATGATTGAATGTGCTCTCCACTGAAACCATTTCCTACAGCAAAGGTGTTTCTTCTATATTTACTACTGATATGACTATAGACTGATAATATGGGAGCAAAAATGGATACTAAGATAGATAAGATAGAAGCAATGCTGGTTAAACTAAGATTGATAGTGCAAATGCTACAGTGGTAACCAAAGCAAATGACCTGGAGATAAAATTAAAAAAATATATAACTTCCCTGAGAGAATATTTAAAATATAAATGATGTCAAAATAAAAAAGGAAATAGGAATTAAGGCTGTAGAAACTAAACTATCTGAGGAGATGGAACAATTTTCACTGGCATTGAATAAAGTTTGAAAAGACAATGCTGAAATAAAACAGGAAATGATTGAAGTAAGAAAAAAGATGGATGACAGAAACTTACACTGTCAGTGTTTCAATCAATTTGACAACAAGTGTCAAGAGGTCTACCAAAGTCATGAAACTTTTTAAAAACAGAACTTCTACAAACCAACAAAAACATCAAGAAACAGTTAAAGAAAAACTGCAAGACATTCACATTAAAATAGATCAACTTTGTGTAAGATGAAATAATGAATTAAAAACAAGGGTACAAATTAATGAGACCATTAACTAAAATCCAAGGCAGTTAAGAGATAAAGTGACTTCAAATGAAGCAGACATAATGGTAATTAAGAAGGCTTTAGAGATATTATAAAAGACACAAGTGGAACACAGAAACAAATCCATCATTTGAATAAAATCACCACCCAAAAGTTCCTCCAAGTTAAATTTCAACTCAGTCAAAACTCACAAATTATTGAGATGCAGTTAATCAAAAAGGATTGAAGAACACAAGGTGATAAAGGTAAAAGGAATGAGACAGAGAGTAATCCAGAGACAGTTACATGAGTTCTTAATAAGACAACTGACCATCGGTTGTAATATATCTTTCCACATCAAGCAATACCTAAGACCAGTGATCATTCTCTTCATTGTAATTTGGAGAGAAAACCCTGATATATCTAAACTTAATCCAGATTTACCAATACTGGCTCCACATACAGGCTCAATGGTAACAGGTCAACTTATGTTCACACAATGCAAATGAGTGCCATTAATCAATTTGTGCAACTCAAGATTTTCAACTGATCAACCAATGGAGCAAAATAGAATACCTTAAAATTCAGTCAAATTCTAAAGCAGAAAAGGTGATCACCACTACAGTCATTTATAGGAGATGCACTCATGTGGTGGGAGTTGTTGTTCAGAACCCCATCCACATTCAATGATTGTTGATCAAGAATTTCTGGAGTACAGCCAAGCAGAAAAATTTGGCTCTATAAAAATATAAACCTTTTCCATGGAAAACATTAAGTAAATTCTTCCATCATCAGGTTACTAAACTGAGGACACTGAGCACTTATCACCTGCCTAAAAGTGAAATTATCTGGATCATTAAAAAAAACTTCCCCCTAAAAACTGAACAAGCACTTTTTATGAATAAATACCAAAATCATTGATCTATATAATACCAACCTATTCACCTGAACCATAGAACAAAGAAAGGAAAAACCCACAGTGAACACCATTTATTAAAAAAAAGAGAATAATAATAATGACCTAAACCATTGGGAAAAAAATCATTACAACAAACACTTTCTCATATCTGATTACCCAAGTAGAACCAGACAGGAAATAACAAAGCCAAAATGAGCCCTCCCAATATGGTTACCCAAGAAGAACCTGACCAAAAATAAAGCCAAGATGAGCCTTCCCAATAAGTCAAGAAAACTTCAACCAGTGTGCAATAATCCTGAACCCAAAATCCAACAAAAACCAAACTAAAAAAGGTACTTGAGGCCATGTTCCTCACCTCAAGAGACTGAAAAAACAAATGGGGAACTTGATAAAACAAAGAACATGGAAATTTAATCTGTTCATGGGAGGAAAAATCACCTGACTTCACTTTTCAGAGCTGTTCCATAATAGAGATATCATTTGAGGGCTTACCAGTTAAAGTGTCATTAGACCCTGGTATCCAGATTTCATTAGTGTCAGACACATTCTATCATAAGATTCTGACAAGTAATCCTAACATCAAAATCTTATTACTGAAATTAATATATGTTACCTTGGCTAATAATAAAAAGATCAAACTCTTACAAAAAAATCTCAGTACAAATTAAAATTGCCAAACAACCCTCTATCATGCTTTTCTTATATTGAATGGATTAATAGACTAGGCTATTTTAGGGGCAGACTTCCTCCACATGTACCACTCTATTCTTGATTTTTCAAATAAGGTAGTCAGGATTAAGGATGACATCTTGAAAATAACATTGTATCCAAAATATGACCTTCTTGAAGTTGATTGCATGATATCTGTATGACCACAGGCATTAAAAAAAATTGCAAAATCCAATTTACTTAGAAGTGATGAAGGAATAAAATTATGATCTGTTATTAATAAATTTAGCTCCATTTTCTCAGAAATACCAGGAAAAATAGAGTATTTCCAGCAGAGAATAAAGCTCATTCATGATCAACCCTTCCAATCCAAATCATATCCTACTCTGTATCACTATCACAAAGAGATAACAAAACAAATCAATAAAATGTTAGACTGAGGGATTATTTCCAAATGTTTTTTACTTTACTGCAATCCAGTTGTAACTGTGACAAAGAAAGAAGTTGATGAGATTTTGTTTAAATGCCTGGCAAATAAACAAAATTACAGTTCCTGATTGGAACATCCCATCACCCTGCCATGAATTATTCATAAAATTTGGAAATAAGAAAGTGTTTTCCAATTTTGATCTAATCTCCAGATATTGGAAAATCGAACTCCATCCATACAATCAATAATTCACTGTCTTCTGATCTTAGGGTTTTACATATCAGTTCAATAAGATGTCCTTTGGATTGATCAATAGTGGGGTTGGTCTAATAAGATGATTGGATAAAACCTTACCTCCTGAGGTCAAACAGATCATTATAGTTTCTGTGGACAATGTGATTATAGAATTTACCTCTATTGAAAAACTTCTTCAACTTCTAAGTTTATTTTTTAAAAAGTGTTACAAGAAAGAAATTTAGATCAACTTCAAGAAAAGCACTTTGGTATATAATAAGGTCGTTTTTGTGTCATATTATTGGTACAATAAGATAAGATCTTATCCTGACAAGATCAGCATCATACAGAATTTCCAAAAACTCACAAGCAAAAAAACAAATGAGGTCATTTTTAGGACTGTGTAACTTTTATAGCAGTTTCTACCAAAAGTTTGCAGACCACATGGAACTGTTTCTAAGACATATTAGAAAAAATGGAACTGATATTAAGACTCATTAAAAAATGCAAAACAAAAATGGACTGAAGAGCAAGAGAAAGAATTTGAAGTCATTAATATAAGGTTTTTAGAGCAAACCATGTTAGTCTTCCCTGATTTTAATTAACAATTTATTACCCTATGTTCATGATACACAGTAAAATAATTGTTGTGTTAATAGCTATAATGATTTGTACAAGCTTATTCATGCTTGTATGTCTAGCAACTAATCCTAGCATATCTCAGCCCTGCCAAAAAGGTGCTCTCTTATTTATAGGTCATTGCTGAAACTTATGTTGATACTACTTCTTTTCTTTGCCTGTACCATCCTCATCATTATCATCAACATGCTGGTACTAATTCTTTTCTTTGCCCATATCATCATCATCAACCATTATCAATACACTGCAGGTTGAAGGTGTCCAAGTTCAAACCATCTCTGATTTAGCTTCTTTTCTCCACATCACCCCTGCACAGTTTCTTATTTCATCAATCCATCTCACATGTGGTCTCTTTCTGGGTCTTTTACAATTTCATAAAATCCAGTTCAAGATTGCAATTGTCCATCTATTATCATTTCTTCTAGCAATATGTCCTGCTTAACTCCACTTTAGCCTTTTAATCTTTTCAATAAGGTAAGTAAGACTGTTTGTTCTCTTACTCATATATTGCAGTTTCGATCTCTTCTTGTTACTCTTAACATGCATCTCTTCATACTTTTTTGAGTGTTCTGAAATCTCTGTATTGCTCTTTTATTAAGTGTCCAAGTCTCGGATCTATAAATAAGGACTGGTAAAACACATTTATTAAAAAAACGTTTTTTTTCAAACACATAGGTATATTTCCTTTTAGTATCAAAATATTTTTACCAAAAGCACTCCAACCAAGTTTAATTCTATGATTAATTTTATCCATTATGTTTCCATCTGTAGTAATAATCTGACCAAGGTATTTGAAATGGCAACTCCTTCTAATTCATCATAATCAATCTTTATTTTCATATTTTCAGCAAACCAACTAAACATTAATCTTTTTAACATTTATTTTTAGTCCTACTTTCATCTCTGCAACATTTCCTGCAGATCTAAAGCACTATTTGCAAAAATAACTATATCATTTGCAAAATCTAAATGACTTAAATAATCTCCATTTACTTTCACTCCTTTAGCTTCCCATTTTAATCCACAAAATACTTCTTGCAGCACTGCTGTAAAACGTTTTGGAGATTTGGAGTCACCCTGTTTTACACTCTTCTCAATGTTTACTTTCCTAGAATCATTATGTAATTTAATTGTTGCTGCTGCATTTTTATAAATATTCTTTAAAATATGACCATATTCTGAATGATCCAGTGCTTTAATCACAGAAGAAATGTTTATGAAATCAAATGCTTTTTCATAATTTACAAATCTAAAGCATAATAGCAACTCATATTCATTTGTCCTTTCTATAACTTTTTCCAATACCTGGATATGATCTTCTGTACTAAAACCACTTTTAAATCCAGCTTGTTCTCTTGGTTGGTGGAAATCCAATGTTGTCTGTAGATGAGTTGTAATTATCTTGATAAAAATTTTGTATAAAACTGATAAAAGGCTAATAGGTCTGTGATTTATAATTATTTTCTTTATCACCTTTTTTAAATATTAATATTAATACTGCATTCTTCCAATCATCTGGTACATTCTTATCATTTAGATATTGAGTATATAACTTTGCTCAAAAAATTTCTATTTCTTCACCTGCTTTTTTTAATACATCAATAATAATTCCATTGTTACCTGGATTCTTTCCTTTCTTCATAAATTTAATTGCATGACTCACTTTTTTATTTAGAATTCTGTGCAATTCAAAAGATATAATAGATATAGGAGGTGCTTGTTCTTTATTATTATATAATTCTTGATAGAAACTTTCTACCCATTTTATGATGTCATCTCATTTTTTAGTAATAGTTCCATCTTTTTTCCTTATTGCAGATATAAAT
The DNA here is from genome assembly GCA_028023455.1 of Epiperipatus broadwayi. Lineage (NCBI taxonomy): Eukaryota > Metazoa > Onychophora > Udeonychophora > Euonychophora > Peripatidae > Epiperipatus > Epiperipatus broadwayi. The sequence continues at coordinate 58,625 of JAQFVV010012605.1, read as the reverse complement.
TTTCCTACCAATACCAAATTGTTGTTTTACACTTTTGAGACTTTTATTCTCTTCTACATTTTTCCTTGCTAGTTTTTTCAACTCTTTTCCACATCATTTTACACAATTTGAGGTATTCAATCTATTTTAATGCATCATTTTTGTATATCTTCATATTCCTTCTATTCTTCCTAAAATCTTTAGTCTCATTAGAAATTTTGTCAATTGCTGCTTTTTCCTACCAGCTATCTTTGTTGCAGTTTTTAAAAGTGTATCAGTTATTTTCTTATTTAATTCCATTCAAACCTGAATCATGTTCAAAATCTACTAATACTTGAAATTAATTTGTAAATTCCAATTTAAATTCATTAGAGTGTTTCTGAAGATTAAAAATATCAACTGTAAATATTTGTTTTTCTTAATAATTTTTGTCTCTCCAGTTTTGCATTAACACGTATCTTACATCTTACTAATTGACGATCACTTCCTGTGTTAAATTTACTAAGAACATTACAATCTTGAAATACATATTTTCTGTTAGTCAAAATATAATCCAATTCTGCTGTATCTTTGTTTCGGTGCTTCCATGTCTATTTCCTTTTAACATTCTCAAAAAAAGAACTCATAATGTAATGTTTTTCTTTTTTTGCAAACTTCACATTTCTATGATCTCTCTCAATTCTATTACATAACCAAAACTAGCTACAGCACTTTCATCTTTTATTTGTTCAAAGTCTCCCATAACAATTTTAAAATATTGTTTGTTCTGATTAAAAAAACCTTTTGTTCATCCATATAAAAATCTGCTACTATTTCATCACTATAAGAACTTGTTAGGGCATGAACCTGAATCATCTGCATTTGGTATCTGCTATGAAGATGTATAACTAATCTTACCACTCTGTCCGAAACACCATCAAATTCCACAATGTTGTTCTTCCCCTTTTTATTTATAATTAATTTTACTCCACTTGTATTTTTAATATTTGTGCCTTTCCAGTAGATTACATGTCCACTTTTTAAATCAATTCTCTCTTCACTTTTTTTCTAACTTCACAAAGTCCAATAATATCCCATTTAATAAAAGACAGTTCTTCTAATTCTTGCAATCTTTCTTTACTTGAAGGTCATCTGCAATTGTAAGTATCTAAATAAAAAATTGTCATCAAATGGCTGCCTGGATCCACAATCAGGGGATTATTAGCACCCTCCACCTTTTGCCACCAATCATGCTGCTTTTGTTGTTGACTTTACAGCCTCCTGAGAATAAGCGCAATGATTTTTTTGTCTGTCATGATTGAATATATCTATTGGATAAATATTTATCATTTACACATACATTCATTCTGCCTAATCAGGCAATTGTAAAAAAAGATCAAGGTGTTTCTTGATCTTAAACTCAGAGGTAAAAAGTCAATAAACTCACCATGCTGGTTAATGCATGTTGGTGAGCAGCCTGTCTATGTTTATATACTATATGAACAATCACATAGTAAAAACAGCTGCAATGACAAAAACATATGAAGTGGACATTAGAAAATTTGCCCTGCTCAGTTCTCTTAAGGCCTTCAAAATGAATCAAAAGGGTCTCCTTTTAGTTAGTAGCAAGTTAAGAGTGTTTTTAGGGTCACAGAATCAATTTGCTGTTTTTTGTGAGTGTAAGATTGAACGTGCAATCTGTTGTACTGAGGCATTATGCCTGACTTAGTATTACATAGCTGTTTGAGAGCCAACAATAATTATAAAGTTGAATTTGGAATTTGGATAAAAAAAATATTTATTTTATAATAAGCAATGTGCACCGAAATTCCATATTACAACCAGAGTAGATCTTCGCTGGACTGGTAAGCCAAATAAAATGTTACTCCTGTTAGTTATTATGTTATCTAAATGTGTGTAGGTGATGGTATGACCAATATGCATGCTGATTCTTTAACAGTTACTTAATTAATGCAAGGTATGTCAAATGCTTTAAAATATTTAGAATTATTAAGTTGCAATAATTGATGAATAAATTTTGTTTATTTCTTAGCAAAAAGTGTTCTTTATGACCTCTGCTATCAGCCATAGTATGTTAAAGAATGTAATTTACAGTTTAAAAGTAGATTATAAGAAGTTAATAATTGTTGTTATCAAATTTAAATGTTACATAGTTTACTTAAAGTTAGAATAGAATAGTTCTCTGTTTACAGAATAAAAATAACTCCGTAGCAATTGTAAATTTTAGTACTCATCTTATAGCTAAACACGTCACTCTATGCCACCATTTTCACGCTAAAACACATAAAAATGCTGTTTCCATGGCCGACATGTTCGAACCCGCATTTTCTATAATAGTTTTTTGTTGTGCTACAGAATGGAGGCCACTATAATACATCACAGCACAGCAAATACATTTTTTGTATTTGCACAGTTTATAAAATAGTTATGGCTTGATGACAGAGTTTGTATTTCAATTGGATAGAAATGTTGTTTTCATTGGATTTTTTTTTATTTTAAAGTATTGAAATGTTCAGAATTTTTAAAGTAATAATTCTAAGACTTTTTACAATGTATATGTAAAAATGTTAAATATCTATGTTTTTGGTGAGTTGCAATTAGGTAATATATCAAGTAATATACTGTTCGTAACATTCCACGAGACAAAGAAGATTCTACCGTATGTATATTTTTGAAGTAAAAAAGAGCGGTACCAAAAAATATCCAGTAAGGAAAATACAAATATACATGATTTTTTGTAAATTTCATAAAAAGCAAATATTATAAACATGTTTAATAAGTAAAGAAGACATTTATCTGTGTTTGTTGTTGTTTAAAAAAGTTTGAGTTTCTTTATTTTGTCTGACTACGGTTAAGATTTTGAATTTTTTTGATTTAGCATTACAAACAACAGAACACTAACCCTAAAACTAACCCTAAACCTAATCCTAAAATTAACCCTAAACCTAACCGTAACAACTTTTACTTTTTAGTGTCATTCTATTTGAAGTAAAAAATAGCCGTAATATCTCTTTGTCTGTAAAAAAAAAAAAAAAGTAAAATGAAGACTAAAAAAGTAAAAAATAGACTAAGAAATTTTACTTTTTATTACGATTATTATTTTTTAGTTAAACAATAACAACAACAAAAAAAGTTGTAACACAAGTAAAAAAGTATCCGATAAAAAATTAATATAAAAAAAAGCCGTAACACAATTAAAAAAATATACGATAGAAAAAACACGAATCAAATTGTAATTTGTTGATTTTATTTTACATTTATTATTATCATTTAAATTGTATACATTAATAAAAAATATTTATAAAAGACGATTTTGGTTTGTTTTTATTTTCGCATTACAAAAAAGCACAATAAAATTATTATAATCAACGACCCATGAATGGTCATATTTTATAGTTTTAGCTTGAAAATGGTGTCATCCAACAGCATCTTTATCTATTAAGACAAGCATCTAAATTTCATCTTATTAACAATTTCATAATATTTTATTTTTTGTTTTGTGGTTGGAGAAAACGGAAAAAGATGTAAATAATGTAAATAAATTTCAGTTATTATTGTTAATAAAATGTTATCATTTTTAAATAAAAGCCTTGTCCATGTCTTAGTGTTTTGTGGATTCTAGAAAATCCAGATACCAAATCATACACCAATACATTATTTTTTAAATGTAACTGTAATTTAATTATTTATAACTACACCATGGTAAAATAGTTAAGAGATTATTTTATAATGCGTATATTATCAAAATTGAAAAGAGAGAAAGTTATTTTGACACTGCAAACTCAATTAATAAGTGTGTGTAGTATAAGTAAATCAGTTTAGCAACATTAAAAATTAAAGTTTATAAGATGCAGTAGGATTGTCAGGTGTAGTTGATGGACATCAAATCCCTTCTCTATCTACTGCATTCAAATATTTTCCCAGGTAAACTTATTTGATAAAATTTTAAATTTACTAAAGTGTTTATGGTATTTTACCAGGCAATATCTATAATTAAAGTTTTATCTTAATTATTTGAAAGTAGAGAAAGTGGACATTGGCTAAGGTCGACTATAACTGTAATCACCGGGAGTGTATTCATTTATCACTAAGATTTTCTATCGGCATTTAAGTTTTCTCACTTTGCTGTTTTAAAGACCTGGGTTGAGATTAGAATTGGTGAATGAGAATTAATCAGAAAACAAAAAAAAATAATTTTATATTTGATATTGATTGATATTCGCAAAACTGAATTATGATCGATAGCATGGTAGAGTGTGGTACTCTGATGATGATGATGGGCATGAAATAATTTAAATTTACTCAAATTTTGTGACTTTGATGTTGGATGGATGGGGAGAGTACTGAGAGACTTAATGTACAGTGTGGAGTTGAGATTTTCTTCCTCTCCAATAAATGTAATAAATTTACATAGTTATTATTATTAATATTCCTCTCAGTATTTTGTTAGAAATTTATTTGTTTAACCTATTTATAAAGTATTAATGTAATAATTAGCTCAATTATTAACCGATAATAAAGTAATATATAAGAATCACTATTGAAGTTTCATTTTGGCAACCTGACAATTGTATAATGGGTTGTTCCATCACCATCGATCCCAAGGCCAGCCACTCTGCAGGTTGTGTGAGTGTGTGTGCAAAAAATAGAGAAGTGGCTAGGTTATAAAAGGAGAGGGTTTAATTTATATATATTAATTTATATTGAATTTGTCTATTGCCTTATGTGACACTAGTCTAAACAGTATAATGACATGGACTGACAATTATCAATTATGGAAATAAAAAGAGGTCAAAATAGTCACTATGCAAACAAGCATGAGAAGAAAATGATAATTTATTACATGACTTTTAAATGGATTGTCAATAATATAATACGCATAATAATAATAAGCAAAAATGGCTATACAAAAAGAAATGAAAATTTCAATATGCTAAACAATAGGAATTACACAAGATAAAAAATATAAAATCTTTTTTTTACTTGCATGATCTTTGCAAATTACTTATGCGGAATAAAAAAACAAGATCTAAAAAGAGAAAACATTTTTTAAAATACAAAAGAGGTAGGATGTGGTTCCAGAAAGTTGTTATTTTTTGACATATAATTTTCATAAGACACCATGATTAGTAAAAGAAATGTTTAAAGCAAAGAAAAATAAATAATTTTTTCTGAGTGAATAAAGTTAGAAACTCACGAAATGTATTTTACATCAAATAATCATAACGATTCTAGTCAAACACAAATCGAAGCATATTAAAGATTGCCATTATTCAAAGTATAATTTTGAAATAATCTCCAATCATGTGTAAAACCTTTATAATGCCAACTCTAGCTGATATTAAAAAATCATTTATACTTAACCACCATGCAATATTTTCTTGCTAAATTGATGATGTCATAGATGGATCATTGTTTTCCCTTGCCATGGAAACATAAAAATTTCCGTTATCTATAGTTGAAATACTGAAGAAACATTTTTTGTCATATATGAAATGCTTACTGATGGATTTGTGGAAACGAGTCAAGTGAGGACCAAGATAGAACTGTTCTGATTGCACAATGAATAGATGCCAACAAACAGGCTGTGCTTCATTTTAAAGAGAATTTCTGTAATGCATGAACTATATATATATGAAAAGCTTTTGTCAATTTTAAATACAATCAATTTAAAGGAATTATGATATTTTAATGATATATTTTAAATATTTAACTACTTTTGTAAACATTTTTTTTTTCATTTTTATTGATACTTGAAAATGTAAATTTTTTTGGTAATTTGACTTTTTATAAAAGTCAATCTTAAATAGAAGTCACAAATAGGAAAGGGATAGATACATTTACTTGAAAGGTCTTTTGTAAATAAAATCTAGATTAACCTTTTTCCATCCATCACGACTGACATTTGCCATTTACTACATGATAGTAAGGTGAGACTTCATTATTATTATTACTACATTAAATACATACATCTTACTGTGACAGAATTTGTGTTTTTATTATATATTGATTAACTTTTGTTTTTCTCCATAAATGACTAATACATTTATTGTGAATGGCTTTTGCTATCTTATAAGTTATACATATATCTTGGAAGGGGTTTATTAGGAATTCTAACTTAGACCATTGGATATGAATTATCATGTAAATAGATGTGCCATTGGAAAATTATAAATTAATTATTTAGACTTGCATTTTATTAAATCAAGCTTATTTTACTTCCTTTTGTTGTTTGAATTTTGTAGATAAGTGGTATCATCAAAATGAATTTCTATCTAGGGGTTATGGAGATGGTAATCTGAATTTGTTAAAGTACTGATACGATAAAAATCCATTACTGACGTCCACAATTACAAATATCTTATTATATATATTGTTAAAATATTTCAAACTTATTTTTGTCTTGTTTTTCAATAAACATTAATGAATTTTTCAATATCAATTTGATCTATCTAGTTTATTGAATTAACTTAGTATTTATTCATTAATCTCTAACATCAAGTGTACTCACACATATAACATATATAATAAAATTAAAATTTAGTCACTATACTAATTGTAACCTTTATGGAGGTATAGTGGTCATCAGCTGGTGTTGATGCATCCCTGTTAAGAGCATCAAGAGCAAATTTGCCCTGGGTTTGAATTCTGGGAATAGCAGAACTGAAAGGGGTTGAGATGTGGATTAACTAATCCAAATTTGCATCTACATTTAATAAATAAACATTAAGGTGGTTTGTTGAAAATAGATGCAATCATAGATTATATACTTCATTACATCATCTCCAGCATCCTATGCAAAAATCTTAGGTCCAATAGTAGTCAGATGTGATCTTCTTTTACACCATCAGCTGGATATATAAATAAAAATTAATCATATTAATGTTTTAATTTATATATATAATATAATTAAATATGTATCTACTAATTATGTATATGTATGCAATAAGTTTATGTACTCTCACAATATATATATATTTACAATAAAAATAATAATAACGGTAACAAACTATTATAAACAATCCTTAAATTCGCAGAAGTACTTTTGGTTAATTTCTTGAACCTGCCTCAACTGCCATTAATTTTAATGGCAGTTGAGGCAGGGTCAAGAAATTAACCGAAAGGACTTCTGCAAATTTATTGATTGTTTATAATAGTTTGTCACTTCTACTTCTTCTTCTTCTTCTTCTTCTTCTTCTTCTTCTTCTTCTTCTTCTTCTTCTTCTTCTTCTTCTTCTTCTTCTTCTTCTTCTTCTTCTTCTTCTTCTTCTTCTTCTTCTTCTTCTTCTTCTTCTTCTTCTTCTTCTTCTTCTTCTTCTTCTTCTTCTTCTTCTTCTTCTTCTTCTTCTTCTTCTTCTTCTTCTTCTTCTTCTTCTTCTTCTTCTTCTTCTTCTTCTTCTTCTTCTTCTTCTTCTTCTTCTTCTTCTTCTTCTTCTTCTTCTTCTTCTTCTTCTTCTTCTTCTTCTTCTTCTTCTTTTCTTCTTCTTCTTCTTCTTCTTCTTCTTCTTCTTCTTCTTCTTCTTCTTCTTCTTCTTCTTCTTCTTCTTCTTCTTCTTCTTCTTCTTCTTCTTCTTCTTCTTCTTCTTCTTCTTCTTCTTCTTCTTCTTCTTCTTCTTCTTCTTCTTCTTCTTCTTCTTCTTCTTCTTCTTCTTCTTCTTCTTCTTCTTCTTCTTCTTCTTCTTCTTCTTCTTCTTCTTATTCTTCTTCTTCTTCTTCTTCTTCTTCTTCTTCTTCTTATTATTATTATTATTATTATTATTATTATTATTATTATTATTACAATTTTGTTTTAATTAACAGACATTTTATATATATATACTCTCCCATGGTTAATACTAATATCAACTACCAAAACAAAGTTTACATGTTTTTATTGGAATTAATTGACCTGAGTATTAAAGAAAAAGTATTTTAAAACTAAATTTTAAAAAGATTTGGAGATGAAATTATATCTTTAAATTTATCTTTAAATATATTTTTGATTTGGAAAACAGGTTAATTAATCAGAAATGGAAATTATTGTTAATTAGTTAAATGTAAACCAGCCTTCGGCATTTAAATGTAAAAACACCGGTCAGATAAGAAAACAATAGAAACTGTTAGCAAATAAGAAGAAATCCCTATGGAATCGGACCGCAGTGAAAGGACCATCGCATCGGTGACGTAATGTAAATTCAATCCTTCACATTAATATAAAAGGAAAATTTGGAAATTATTAATCAGTGACTGGAAATTGATTATTACGATGTGACTATATGTAGTAGTACGGAGTTGGAGGAGTTGACAGACGCACGGTCAATTCTTTCAGCTGTTAAAGAAAGGAGAAATGAACTATCGTTTCCTACATTGAGGACCAACTAAATTAAAAAACCTCCGAATGAATAAATAAAACAACGGCTAAATGGATACCAATTTTAGGACGGCGTGGGAATTTACGTTCATGGCAAGCAACGGATAAAGTTGGACGTTTTAAAAATCGTAAGAACTTATATATTCACTTGAAACAATAAGAACTCTAAATTTTAAAACTTTTTAGTAAATAATGCAATAGAATCCTATCTGACCAAACTAAATTCTTCATTAATAATGTTATTTGATGTATTTTTTTTCTTATTTATTTTGTAAAATCATTTCCATTTATTTATTTTTTGTTCTTTAAGTTTTATTATGATTGTTGTTTTCCGTTAAATTAATTATAAAAATGTTAAACTTAAGTCGGGCGTGAATGGCTGTATAGATTTGTAAAGTTATATTAGGGGAGGGTAATCTTAGGTTATTTATGTCGTTGTTAGATTGGGTCAATGGATTGGATATATTGATGTAGTTAGTAGATGTAATCGGAGATTCGCTACTGGCAGAATCGTTTATATATACGCCGCACTCACCCGTTTGCCTATGGAAGGAATTATAAGACGGAGAACGCAGTTCCTTTCTATGGAGTTTTTTTTTTATTGTTCTTCTCGTTAGATAGATGTAATATTCCTATCTGATTGAGAGTCAATGTCTTTCTTAATTCTTTTGGTGCTGCCGTATTTCGTATTACATTGAATACATCGATATATCAGATGGATTGATGACAGTTTGACGACGAATTTTAACCTAAGGTTAAATAGGGATAGAATATTTTAATTTCAATGCAAATCTATGTAGTATTCATACTCGATTCTAAATAAAAATGCATTAAACTTAAGTTGTTTATAGACGCTTGCATGGATTGTTTATCGGTTAACTATGTTTTGCGTTTTCATATTTGATCAAAATATATAGACATTCGATAAATAATGATACCTTACGGTGAGTATCTAAAATGTATTTATTCGGATGTCTTTTAAGTTATTGGTGACAATGCAAGTATCTTATGATGAATACTATTGGGTTACGTAGAAATTTCCCTCCGCAATTGTCAGTAATCAATAATTTTGTATTTTGATCGTTTATGTTTACTTTGAAATGTTTTTGACCGTGAAATCTATGTAACCGATCTATATTCAACATTATAAACAAGCTTTCCTAAATTTATCTGTGCGAACTTAATTAAAATGTAAAATTAGAATATAATAGTAATTAAAGGTAAATTAAAGTCAAAAATCAAAGTTAAAAATAATGTTAAATGTTAAAATGTAAAACTAATACTAAAATAATTTTAAATCTTATATATATGTGCATAAATAAATGTTTGTATGTTAATTACTGGCAGTGGCTTATTTTATTTATTTTTTAATGTTGAAATCTAATTAGATAAGATCTTATATTATTTAATCTCTGCTATTCCACTGAGCTAGTGACATGGGCTAACGACCGGATGCAAAAAAAAAAAATTTTTTTTTTTGACTTAACGTAATCTGCACTACGGGGCGCCATCTAGGCATTTGAACCTAGAAAAATTTATAAAGTAGGCAGATACGTAAGTCAAAAAAAAAATTTTTTTTTTTTGCATCCGGTCGTTAGCCCATGTCACTAGCTCAGTGGAATAGCAGAGATTAAATAATATAAGATCTTATCTAATTAGATTTCAACATTAAAAAATAAATAAAATAAGCCACTGCCAGTAATTAACATACAAACATTTATTTATGCACATATATATAAGATTTAAAATTATTTTAGTATTAGTTTTACATTTTAACATTTAACATTATTTTTAACTTTGATTTTTGACTTTAATTTACCTTTAATTACTATTATATTCTGAATTTTACATTTTAATTAAGTTACATGATAAATTTAGGAAAGCTTGTTTATAATGTTGAATATAGATCGATTTCATAGATTTCACGGTCAAAACATTTCAAAGTAAACATAAACGATCAAAATACAAAATTATTGATTACTGACAATTGCGGAGGGAAATTTCTACGTAACTTAATAGTATTCATCATAAGATACTTGCATTGTCACCAATAACTTAAAAGACATCCGAATAAATACATTTTAGATACTCACCGTAGGTATCATTATTTATCGAATGTCTATATTTTGATCAAATATGAAAACGCAAAACATAGTTAACCGATAAACAATCCATGCAAGCGTCTATAAACAACTTAAGTTTAATGCATTTTTATTTAGAATCGAGTGAATACTACATAGATTTGCATTGAAATTAAAATATTCTATCCCTATTTAACCTTAGGCTAAAATTCAGCCGTCAAACTGTCATCAATCCATCTGATATATCGATGTATTCAATGTAATACAAAATGCGGCAGCACCAAAAGAATTAAGAAAGACATTGACTCTCAATCAGATAGGAATATTACATCTATCTAATGAGAAGAACAATAAAAAAAAACTCCATAGAAAGGAACTGCGTTCTCCGTCTTATAATTCCTTCCATAGGCAAGCGGGTGAGTGCGGCGTATATATAAGCGATTCTGCCAGTGAATCTCCGATTACATCTACTAACTACATCAATATATCCAATCCATTGACCCAATCTAACTAGCGACATAAATAACCTAAGATTACCCTCCCCTAATATAACTTTACAAATCTATACAGCCATTCACGTCCGACTTAAGTTTAACATTTTTATAATTAATTTAACGGAAAACAACAATCATAATAAAACTTAAAGAACAAAAAATAAATAAATGGAAATGATTTTACAAAATAAATAAGAAAAAAATACATCAAATAACATTATTAATGAAGAATTTAGTTTGGTCAGATAGGATTCTATTGCATTATTTACTAAAAAGTTTTAAAATTTAGAGTTCTTATTGTTTCAAGTGAATATATAAGTTCTTACGATTTTTAAAAGCGTCCAACTTTATCCAGTTGCTTGCCATGAGCGTGTAAATTCCCTGCAAAATTGGTATCCATTTGGCCGTTGTTTTATTTATTCATTTGGAGGTTTTTTAATTTAGTTGGTCCTCAATGTAAGAAGCGATAGTTCATTTCTCCCTTCTTTAACAGCTGAAAGAATTGACCGTACGTCTGTCAATTCCTCCAACTCCATACTACTACATATAGTCACATCGTAATAATCAATTTCAGTCACTGATTAATAATTTCCAAATTTTCCTTTTATATTAATGTGAAGGATTGAATTTACATTACGTCCGATGCGATGGTCCTTTACGCTTGGTCCGATTCCATAGGGATTTCTTCTTATTTGCTAACAGTTTCTATTGTTTTCTTATCTGACGGTGTATTTTTTAAATGCCGAAGGCTGGTTTACATTTAACTAATTAACAATCATTTCCATTTCTGATTAATTAACCTGTTTTCCAAATCAAAAATATATTTAAAGATAAATTTAAAGATATAATTTCATCTCCAAATCTTTTTAAAATTTAGTTTTAAAATACTTTTTCTTTAATAAAGTTTTATTTTAATAATTTTTCATTATCTGTGCGATTTAATTAATATATAAGAGTTTAAGATGATATTTAATTTCAATTTTTAATTCTTAAAGAAAATTTTTAAATGCGAACTTTTTAATTTACTTTCATGTTTAATAAATTTAAAAAAAAAAAAAAACAATGTAAACGTCTATGCTCGTTACATATCAGTAAAGTTACTTAAAAAAAAATGATCAAAAAAAAAAAAAATTTTACTTAGGGTTAGTAATTACGGTACACGATTGACGAAGACATTTACAAAACATCCGGTTAATAATTTTACAAAAAGACTATATACAAAAAGAAAAAGAAAATGTTGACTATCGCTTACCTAAGGACCATTTACGTTTACACCTCCTCCCCCTGAGAATTCTATTTTATTTTATACATTTTATTTTTACTCACGGCATGACAAGCAATATATATATATATATATATATATATTACTTATGGTTCATTTCCCACGATACATATAAAAATTTGTTGCTTTCTGGACAGTGTCCTTTTTACCTGGTTTTCAAAACATTTTTTCTTGACTAAAGTTATTGATACACTCCAACACAGTATATATATTACTTATGATTCAATTTCTATGGTGCATATAAAAATTTGTTGCTTTCTGGACAGTTTTCTTTGTCTCTGGTTTCTAAAACACTTTGACTTTATGACTCAAACTAACAGTGTTGTTTGTCTTCTTTCATCTGGTACTCACAATCACTCTGGACACACAAGAGCATCACCCCATCACTTAAGCTTATTTCAGCAACTGTTCACTAAAATCTCACATCAACACATTACTTAGTAAATTCACTGGAATGATAACCTTGCACATTATTGAACATGCTATTAATTGATGAAGTTCAGCCTCTGGAAATTCAAGGTTTATACTTCATTATTGTCAGTATTGTGTTCCTCTTGGTGTTTTTAATTAAGAAGTTCTACTTCTACTATATCAAGAAATATTTGTATTTAGCAAATTTTTGTTCACATTTGCCAAACACTATTTTTTTATCACATATTACATATTTTTTATTGTTAAATCCTACATGAACTTAATCATTAATTAACATTTTGCCTTTCTATCCAATTTAATTATACAAGATTTATTTTTGTTAAATTATTTTACCCAAAACGTTCATTAATTTTACTCCTATCAGTTAGTAATCTAAAAAAGAATATATTTCATTCGTATATTTTCCTTACTATTTAGAGGACAAAAAAACTTATAATATATAATTACTGAATTGCAATGTACATATTTTTATAAAATACATCATCTTTTCCCACTCCAGAAACACTAGGTTTCTCAGAAGTAATCTTTGTAGCCTGGAGTTCTTCACTTTTCTCACCTCAGCCTGAGTTTATTTCCCCCCTATTTTTGCCAACCCTGTTCCTCTGTGCGTGTTTGAACATTTCCTTCTTTCTACATGCTGTTTTGTATTGTGTGGTCACTATCTTGAACATCTATCTTCAGGATCCTACATTTTGTTTCTGCTCCTGTTTTCATTAGCTTGAATTCATAGGCTTTTGTGATTTCATAAACACTGACATGATTTTCATGGCATTTGTAGTTCACATTGTTTTCTCTTCTATCTGTTACAATACTGTTGGACAACATTTTCTGTATTGTTTCTTTTATCCAAATTTTTGGCATGTCTTTTATCCACTTTGAGTTTTCCTTTTACAAAAATATCCACATTTTGCCATAAAGCATTTTTATTTGGGTGGATAAATAATATGTTGGATTTTAATTTTCTTACCATTAGTAGTACTGCCATTGAACATCTAATCACTACGCATGCATGATGTTGCATGTTACCACAGCATTATCTTCAGTAATGGGTGTTAAAAGATTTCTGCTATTACTTTTTCTCAATGCCTTTTTCATTTTCTGGGCAGCTTTCCATGCCAAACCATTGGATGATTTGTCAGGGGAGTGTGATATAAAATCTGTTAAAACAAACATATTGCTGTAATGTGTACCCAGTGAAATCTGTCACATTGTCATAGACTATAGTCTATGATAATCCAAGCATCACAAAATGGTTGTTAAACTCTAAATTGTTTTTTCTGCACAGGTGTTTCTTACTTCAAAGCATTCTATGCACTTTGAATAAGCATCTACTATTATCAGAATAAATTTCCTAGTTATAGGGCCTGTGTGATCTATGTGTATTTTCTCCCATGGCATCATTGTCATTGGCCATTGTTTATACTTTTTTGGTAGCAATGCAATCTCTACTTGACACCCAACATATATTTTAGGGCATTTTTCAATATCTGTATTTACATTAGTCCACCAGATGTAACTACAAGCTAAGGTTTTTGTTTTCACCACACTTAGGTGACCTTTATGCAATAAATCTAAAATTGCCTGTTATTCTGTGAGTGATATCACCATTTTATTTCTCAGTTATAATACAGCTTTTACATACTGATAGTTTTTCCTGTTGACTCAAACCCCCTCAGTGACAAAATTCAGTTGTGAATTTGGCCAGCCTTCTCATATTTACTTTATAATTAGTTGGTATCATGTGGGCTTTTTTGTTCATTGTTCAACTACCTTGTTATTTACTATATTTGAACTTATCTCATTTATGTAATTTGCTTCTATTTCAGGGTTTATCTGTTCACATAATTCTGAGCACCTTGACCATATGTCTGCATGTTATATGTCTTCCTTTTTGTAATTTAACTGATAATCATAGACTGATATAATATTCCACCACTAATTTATCAAGTGACAGAATTCTGAGGAATGTTTTATGGTCTGTGAATATTCCAAATTTTCTAACCCATATATACTAGTGAAATTTTTTAAATGTGAAAGCTATAGCTGCTTTGTCTATTTGGCTATATATTTTTTTGCTTTAGATAGTGAGCATGAAGTATAGGCCACTGATCATTTATTATTCTGATTGGTGTGAGATAACCCTGCTCTCATCCCATATTCAGACACATCTGTCATTACTTGAAGGTCTTGGTTTCTGTTGAAATGGATTAAAACCTGTCTGATTGTGATATTACTACTGTCTTCTCAAATGCTACATTATATCTCTGCATCCATTGTTATTTTTTGTCTTTCTTCAATAAACTATAAAATGGCTTGGTCACCATTGCATTCTTTTTACTAAAACAGCTCAAAAAAAATTAAGTAGACTCAAAAACACATGCAACTGTTTAATATTTTCCAGTTTATCTGCATTTTATTGCCTTAACTATCATTGGGCAAGGTTTTTTTCTCTTGTCCAATTTGATGTTGTCTAAAAAAACTAACTTTTGTGTTTGCCACTCCCTTTACTTCTCATTCGGTTTAACCCCTATATACTAAGCCTTTCACAGACAACCAGTAACTTGTTTTTTAAATTTTTACTGATGCTGCTGTGAATAGTATGTTATTATAATAAGGCATCACTATGACTGGTCTGTTTAGTCTATGATCCATTTTTACTTGAAAAAAAAGAGGGTCTGTTGTATTCCCAAAGAAAAAATTTGTTTTACCTAAAAAGGATGAAATGTATTGTTAATGTTAGTACTTTTGTTGTTCTTTCTGTCACCTCGATCTCACAATAAACAGCATTTAGGTCTAATTTTACATCTGTTAATTCAGCCAGTAAATTGTGCATGGGGTATGCATTTTTATTTAACTATTTACTACCTGTGACTCCAAAATCTCCACAGATTCTCATTTGGTAGTTTGGGTTCATAATAACTATTTTCGAAGCTCCACAGATTCTACTTGTGTAAGTATGCCTTTTTTCATATGTCATAGCATTGGCCAAGAGGTGAACTTACAACAACCATCTGCATCCAACTGCTTTTTTGCAAGGTCGCTGTACTGACCTCTCGGCTAACAACGCTTGACAAAAGTATGCCTTTTTTTAACTAGCACTGATTTTTTCTTCTACTTTTTTTCTTTGGGATAACAATATTTTTCTTGCTTTACATATGATGGGATGGACTTCTTCATTCTGTTGTGAATTGTGGGGAAATTTGTCATATCTTGTTCTATTGACAAGTTGGTGACCACTTTCACATTAACATTGATTTCTATTTCTCTGATCCAGTCTTGCCTTATTAGTGGACTAACTTCTTTGTATGCTATACAGAGACAAATTAGCTGATATATTTAAATATTTTATAGTGACTGCCATGTAGTCCACAATTCCTAACTCATTTCCACTTATATCTACAGCCTTGATAGATGTTTTATTCAGTTTAATGTCTGTTTACTCTCTTCTAATTTCTTTCCACCATTTCTCTGAGATTATTAAGATTCCTGCCCTGTTGTCAATTTCCATATCTATTTTCTTCTTGCTGACTTTGACTTGCAGCATGAACTAATTTTTCCTGCTTTTGTTTGCTTTATTGATGTTGCTAATGCATTCAATTGTGACTAATATTATTTTATCTTTTTGATAGTGTTGACATTTATTCTAGGTCTTGGTTAGATGTGGTCAATAGTTTTCCTTCCCTATTCTTTATTGTATCTTTTATCTTCCCATATTTTTTTTTTTTTTTATTTCCTTCCTTAACCTTTTTATCTATACTATTTCTTATATTCATTTTTTTACTTTTATTAGTTTCTTTTTAATTGATGCTGCTACAACAGTTTTAATTTCTGAATTGATCTGTGTTAGTGGAACCTGACATGGTCACATGTTTACTATCCCTAAGTTTGCTGGGTTTTTAAAATTTATTACTTATACTTAGGTTTAGAACAGTTGACTGTAGCAACTTGTGTATTTGGATGTAGGCAGGCAGAGTACTAACATATAAATCAATAAACGGAATTTAGCTAATGACTGGATAATGATGAAATAATATTAATAGTGACAGTTATTGATGTACTCCAACACAGCAGTATATATATATATATATATATATATATACTGCATGGATATATATATATATATATATATATATATTCAAGCACAATTGTGTCAAAAGTTCATTTCTGACTATTTGGATCGATGTGCTTCTATTGACAGAGCCATACAATTTGGAAACGTCCATAGTGGCCAGTCTGATGTTTGGGTTTAATTGTAAATCTTTGACGGAGGAAATGAACTGTGCAGATGACTTGATGGTGTATATTCCAAAGCCTAACATTTGGATGAGTTTTTTGTTCACCCACTTGGCTGTCTTTGCATAGTGTACTCCACTGAAATCCAGCATTAATCGGACTGGTGTGTTGTCTTTATGCGTTTTGGCACTTCCAAAAATCCTGGGTGGCACTGATGATGATGGGTATAGACTGTAATATTCTGCATTTGTGAAGGCTTTGTTGCAATGTTTTTTAAGAATGGATGAAATGAATTTGTCTCTATTGTTAGCAATACTGAACTGCTCAATTTTCTGAAATTGTAACTTATCAATCTGTGTGTTGATCTTGTCAATATATTCCTGGGTGTGCATCAACACAAATCTGTTTCCCTTGTCTTCACGCATGCATGTGATTCTTTCTAACTCAAAGAATTGCTTGGTTGTTTTTACTTTTATGTCCCACTGTTTGGTATTTGGTTTTAAAGCCGCGTGTCTCATTGATATATATATATATATATATATATATATATATATATATATATATATATATATATATATATATATATATATATATATATATAAACATTACAAGCATAAAGCTAAACTAGTCAATATAAAATCAAAACTACCCCAAATCCAAAATTAAACCAGACCAGCATAAAAATAATATTAAAACACAACGTAAGGTTTCACTGCTACAAGCAGACTTCTCAAGTGTAAAGAACTACAAAAACTACACAATATATAATATTAAAAACTACCCACAAATCCATTCACTTCCCATCCACTCTTAATATTAAAAGAACTCTTAAATAAGTTAATTGCTTCAGAATAATAAATTTTCAATAATAAAGACTCTTTAATTTTTCTTTTGATTTCATTTCTCTCAAAGAAGACAACCTTAGCTTCATCAAAATCAATAGTGTGGCCTGTATCTTTTTCATGGACATACAAAGCAGAACTAAGATATCTATTTTTAACTCTACTTTTATGAACCTTTATTCTTTCATTTAAACTCAAACTGCTCTGACCTATGTAAACCTTCTTACTAAATAAACAAGGAATAAAATATACTACACCAGGAATAGTCTTTCTATCAAAAACTTCTTTTGTATTATTTCATAAATTATTCAATGTAACACCCCTTTTCCAAGCAATTTACTATTTCTACACACAATTTTATAAGAAGACAATTTAAATGGCAAAGAAATAAAATCATATTTTTCTTTAACCTTTACATCCTTTCAAATATTACAACTAAATAAAATACTTTTAACAATTTGATCAGAGTATCCAACACTCAAGTAATCTTTATAAAATTGATATTTCTGAAACAAAGTTACCCCGCTAGAATTATTTAATTTAATATTCCTATGACAATAATTCCTTAAAGCAGCTACTTTATGAGATACAGACTGATAGCTATCAGGTTTAATTATAGATCTTAATTTTTTACTTTTAACTAAATGAGTGCACAATAAACAATTAGTTTCTACATTTCTAATCACCAAAAGATCTAAAAAATTTAACTTACCAAAATCTAACCCCCCTCCTTCTTACACAAATTTTATTGCAGGATCAAAACAATTAAACTCATTTACAAATTCCTTCAATTTATCATTCTCAACTACAAATAAACAATCATCAACATATCTGACAAATAATTTTACATATAAACAATTCTTTTTTGGACCTGACCTCTGGACCAGTCATTGCTCAAATCATATCACCTTTGAAACAATAAAATATTCACTTTTAATCTGGAATTTCGCCTCAAAATGATTTTAAACAGACTGTAAGTACTAATTTTATTAATCCGCACGTTTACATTTGTTTTTTAAAAAATTTACATTCACATTAAGCTTGATTTAGATCCCACATTGATTGAGTTGAATAACGTCATCTCCTAACGTTCAAGGCTGGCCTAGAAGGCTCCAAGCCTTCAACAACTAACATGGAAGAGGGGGGTGAATTACTTCAAAAATCCATAGTGGATAGTCAGGGAAAAAATATATAAATATTTAAATTTCCCAATTACAAAGCAAAACAAATCAGATAATTTATCAAAAGCAAAATGTTGTGTTTCTAAAATAAACACCAGCGCATTGAACGATAAAACGTTAAAACTTGGCAAACAAACACGAAGGGAAAACGACAAGGATAAGTTTCCTCATAACAAAGAGAAAACATTTAAAACAGAAGAAAACCCTTTACAAGACCCTTCTGATGGAGAATTAACTCCTCACCACATTGTAAAATCAACTTTAAATGAAAAACAAAAATTTTTTTTAGCCAAACATAAAATCTGCAGCGGCGAAAATACGCAAAAAGCAACTCAAATTAGAACAACGCGATCAGTTAACGTCAATCATGCGAATGTTATAGAATACAATACCATGAAGAGTTCTATCAAGCAAATTAATCTTTCCGTGAACAAGAGAAAAAATTATGAACCCAGTTTCACATCAACGCTTGTGCCTGAAAACAAAACAAAAAACCCAGATCACACTAGTAGTGAAGAGTCTACAGACATCAGCTCTTCCTCTGAAATAAAGCAAAACATTGGATATTTCAAACATCAAGATGATAATCACGATTCCAATAAAACAACAAATGAACAATTTAAGCAATCACAAAGATATATAACTAAACCAGATTATACACAAAAAGATAATATAACAGCCAACACTTATGCAAACATTGTAAAATCAAACAATAATGACAAATCAGTAACAGGAAACATAAAACACAATTCAAATAATCCGCAAGACAATAATGAAGCCACACAACAATTGATTGAGTTGATGGGGGAGTTGGATGAGGCATCAGACACAGGAATGTTTATACATGAGCCGTCAAACAGTTCTCATGACCAACTCACTAATCATCAGCTTTATACTGAAACAGTTACCAAATTCAATGAAGCCATGCCACAAGGATTACTAAAATCTATCGCTATCTTCAATGATGAAGCCTCACTCATTCTGTCCACTACAGACCACTTACTAAGACTATTCCCTTTTCCAACCAGTAAACTCTTCGACCTGCTAAAAGCCCAAGATCTCTGGAAAGTGATTCAAAGGGTATCATATCACCCCAACCCTCATTATATAATCCTCCAGTTTACAAACATCATGGCAAAACAAGCTTTTAAAAACAAATATAGGATACTTGATAACAGATACCTAATTACCATCAATCCAAACATAGTCCATGACACTTCAATAAGTGGCAGGGTAAAAAATTGTGGTTTGGGATTCAATATTTCTGACTTACAAAACCTTCTAATGCCTTATGGGCAAGTCACTTCTTTTAAATATCTTAGGGTCCCTGGAATACAAGAAGAAGTTCTGCAAAACATAGCACTCTTTCGAATTACATTAAAAAAAGGAATAGTGCCATTAGATATCCCCCCACAATCCGTATTGGAAGAGTGCCTCTTTTCATCTCATTCTGGGGAGTAGAATCGCAATGTTTCGAATGCAGGAAGACGGGACACCTGTTGTGCAACTGCCCATCCAGACAATGCACCTCTTGCGGTACCTTTGCGGGTCGGTCACATCAGTGTGGTTCAAAAGAAGAGCATATACAAGAACAGCAAAACATGCCACAGACAAAACCCGAAATAGAACATAATCAAGATATAAATTTAGAGCATGAGACTTCTATCAAGCTGAAAACATATAATCAGTCAACAAATGATTCTCATCAAAACAACATAAAAGATCAAAACCAATGCCAAAAAACCAACCCACAGGGATGCCACCAAACACGCCAAAACAAGACAAGCAAAACTTATTTCTCTTCAACAGACACTTGCTCTGACTTTGAGCAAGAAGAAATGGATGCTGAAACTAGGCAAGAAGAAACTGCAAGCCTCACAGTCTGGGCCTGACCATGTCCCTAAACCCTTCACCACACCACGCAAAAGGAAAAAGCGCCGCAACAGAAACACACAATCCACCACCTTTGTTCACAACAATAACAATAGCGGAAATATCGATTCAAATGAGACCACCTCAACCTCTGATGACATACAGTGCAATGCTAGTCCCAACTATAAAAAACGGAAAGATGAATCCCTAAAATCAGATAATGACAATACATCAAACTCATATCATACCCAACCTGAAGTTAATACCTCTGGGCAAATAGCCCCCCCCAAGATTTAACATTATGGATCCCATCAACTGATCCTGAAGTCTGCCTAATGCAAAAAGACTACCAGCTCACTGCAAGTATTCTAGCTAATGAACAAGAAACCAAGCAACCTACTTCAAAATGTCATTCACAATAACGTCACTCAACGTCAGGGGGCTTAACTCCAAAGACAGGGCGTTTGCTATCTCACATTGGTTCAAACTCCAAAAACCAGATATACTTTGCTTATCAGAAACTAAGCTTCACCTTCACACAGACCCCACGATAATAAAAACAATTGAGAGCTTTGGTTACTTTATTTACTCTTTCTCCATCTCAGCTACCGCTGGGGTTGCTCTCATCATCAATAGAAATTCAATTATTGACTTCTTCAAAATCCTGCACATAGATACCAATTGCATTATTGCTACTATACAAATCCAGGGTTTTCTGTTCGCTCTTATCAATGTGTATCTGGTTAAAGATGAACAAATAGTACACAAAGTTATACATAATATAAACATAGCAATTAGATCGAACCCTAGCCCAGTTATCTGGCTTGGTGATTTCAACCACACTTTTGACAATTTTGAGAAAAAATATTTAAAGATGGTTGCTAGAAACATACACAGTGGGAAAGCACTCTTTCATGAAGGAGCCTTCTCTTTCTATACCAGAAGTACTCACTCGCTCATAGACCTCATATTCTACTCTCCTGAAATGATCTCATTCATAGATACACAGCTCTGGCCTATTGCCTTTTCAGATCATCTCGCTGTTCAAGCTACCATCAAATTGCAACCACAACTTCATACATCAACCAACCTCCCCCGGACGATGAGATTACTCAACAGGCACAATGTGCCCCCCCAATTAATCTCAGATATATACATCACCTTTCAAGAACAGAAGATATGGAATCTACCAGCATTACAAAGATGGAATACATTTATAACCACAACACAAAAGTTTATTAACCAATACAATAGATACCAGAAAGGGCCATTAAGATTACTCTCAGAACTTGATCGGACTACATCTGAACTGAAAAGCATCCAAGTTACAGAACACAACATCCCACAAATTCTACTCCTAAAACATACATATAAACAAACCAGAATGACTCTTGTGGAATATATTCATATTAAATGAGCACACAATTATCTGGAACAACAAGATTGTTGGACTCCAGGTTATATCAGATGGGCCCTCGGGTCAGGAAAAAGAAATCACACACCCTCCTCTTTGTGCCTTGACGGTATTACTTACTCTGGCATCAGTATGCTTAACAAAATTAGGGATTATTATTCCACCAAACTGCAGCCCATTGGAACTGTTGCCAGACGACACAAATTTGTGAAAGACTCAAATAACTCTCACAGCATTACTGAAGCTGATATCATCTCCAAAATTAAAAGCCTGCCTGAACACACTCATCCCGGCATGCACAGAATTCCTAGATTTCTTCTGTTACACTTGGAAAAATTTACCATACATGTTACAAGGGGAATCATTGATCTCTTAGCCACTGATAGCCTACATCTTCCAGGGATATATCCTATATCAGTGGTCCCTTTCATAAAAAAGAAAGATTTACCTGTAGACTTAAATAACATTAGGCCAATATCCATGGTTCCTTTCCTAATCAAAATTATCGAAAGCATTATAAAAGATAAAATTCCAAGAGAAAATCATATCAAAACTTTCCGGGCATCAATATGCTAAGAGGGCTTCATCGACTGGCGATGCTGTAAGCCAATTTCGACTCCTCGTTGATCATATCCGTAGAACAAAACAATCCCGGCCAGTCGCAGTCCAACTAGACTTTGCCGGGGCTTTTGACTCTGTCCAAATAGATGTCCTACTTGGTAAACTAGAGGCTCTTCATGTTCCTTTGGCATACATTCAGATCATAGGGAATCTCCTAGCAAATCGAGAGATTTTTTTTCTCTAAATGGGAGAATTGCCCCTGGGTTCAAACCCTGCATCTCCATTCCCCAGGGCTCCCCATTAAGTGCTCTCCTCTTCATGATCTATATAAATCCCTTGCTTTTGAGCATTGAGGATGCACTGCCTGGGATCTCCATCCCTCTTCTTAATGAAAACATCTCCCACATCTCCTACATGGATGATGTAGTGGTGTTTCTTAAATCACATGAAGAAATAAACATTCTTGAAAGCCTATTACAGCACTATGCTCAGACGCATGGGCTTACCGTTAACAGGAACAAATCAGCAATTTGGAATATCAAAACAGCTAACAGGATAACAGGTTCATTACAAGCTATGCCTCAGCCTTTCTTGGGATTCAATATGTCACTATCCCCTACAGCAATGAGGATGGAAACACAACAAAGACTACTAAAAAAAATAGACATCATCATAACATGCCTCTCAAGAATATATATATCTACATTTGGAAAGGTTTCACTCTTAAACTCCCTCATACTCCCCAAGATTATATATTATCTTGTGGGTTTTAAACCAACAGAAGCTTTCATTAAAAAAGTAGAATCCCATTGTCTGCGACTCTGTAGAGGTGGGCGCAGATCATTTATCAGTCTGCGCACCCTTCAAAAGCCAAGAGACATGAATGGACTGGGACTGCATTCAATAAAGGTATTCGCAATACAGAGAACTTACAATATGATCCATAAACTTTATTCTGATTGCAGGACTTTCCAATGTCCACTTCCCAAAGAGCAAGTGCTTCCCACTGATAGACCGCCCCCTCAGAGGTTCACTCCCATCTGGCTTAAAATGCAGATATCATACATTTTTACGCACATAGTACCTTCCGCGACCATGTTCAATTCGAAAATAACCTATTGGGAAGCCTTCAACCTATCCAACTCAAATACCCAGAAGGCACACGCCTTCAACCTATCCAACTCAAATACCCAGAAGGCACACACTTACCTCCCCATGAACATAAACAAACTGCCCAAACTAGCCCATAGATTGAAACTAGCACCTAAACACACAGACTTCCTTCTCAAAATTAACCTTGGTAGCCTCTCCACTGCTATATTTCTTAATAGAAGAGGCTTCCGCATAGATCCCATATGTTGTCTCTGTCTTTCCAGCCCAGAAGATATGGACCATATCCTTCGCCTTTGTCCGGTCTGGCAAGGACTAAGACAAAACTTCCAGAAACACATTGATAATAATGGTCCAGATCTAACATCTCTTGAAGGGGTTTTAAATAGAGGCATTTTCGCTGAGCATTTTCACTGAAATCAGGCTCGCCACCTACATAAACTTTGCCATCTGGTTGACCAGATGCAAGGTGATTTTTCAAAAATTACCGCTTAACGAAATCAATAACTGCTTCCTCAGCATAATTAAAAATATCCAAGAAACAGACAAGAGAGAGGCCGATCCATACCTGGCCATACTAACCTGGGAATTCACAACTGGTCTAAACAGCACCTCTCCAACCAACCCCTAAATAATTTATATGAAAATATTTATTATGATTTAATATCTTATTATGATTTAATAAAACCCTCCAACCATAACTTGCCAAAACAGGGTTTACTAACAAAGGTATTTCATTATAGACTAGATGATTAATATTCACCTTGCATCCACAGGTTATATTCTACTGACTTTTCAATCATTTCTTCTTTGTATATACCACCCTGTAACCTCGTCTAGTTATTTCTTGTTATTTTTTTAATTTTATTTTTTTTGTAATCACTTATAGGTCAAATAAAATTATCTTGAAAGAGAGAACAAAAAAAACCCATCCCCCAAAAAAACAAAAAAAAATTTAACAATTCTTTTTAATAATAATTTCCTCCTCCATAAAATTAATATAAACTGAATATACTAAAGGAGAAATAATATAACCTATTATCCACCCTTCCTTAATCTTATAAAAATTACCTTTATAAGTAAAATACATAGAATCTTCCAATAACAAAAGCAAATCTTTAATTACCTTAATTTTATTTTTTGATAAAGAACTTTTCTTAATCAATACAGACAAAAGAACATCAATACTGCTTAACCTATTAACAGACTGATACATATTTTCAATAGATCTAAACTTCCAAATACCCAATTACTTTCCATTTTAAAATTATTAATCTTATCAAAAGCCTCAAAAGAAGAAGAAACTGTGTACTGACAAAAATCAACAAATTGTTTTAAAAAATTATTCAAGAATCTAGAAATACCCTCTACAACACTACCTGTAAAATCAAAAATAAATCTTAAAGGAAAACCATCTTTATGAGTTTTAATATTCACAAACATCTTAGCTGATGTAAAATCATTAGGATAGCATTTTAAATAATCTATTCTATTAAAAAATTTTAAATTAACCATTTTCTTCATAATATCTATCAATTTCCTTTTAATCAAATTACCTGGATCTTTATCTAACAACATATATTTACCATTATTTAATTCTCTATCCATTTTATCTTTGAATTCATCTCCTTTCATAATAACAAACCTACCAGCTTTGTCTTCACGAGAAATAATTACATCATTAACAATTAATCTATTCTTAAGATGTTTAATCTCAGCAGGATTAATGACAAATTTTTCTTTCCTTTTTGAACTTTTATTCAAAATCGATTGAATACCAACTTTCTGCTCATCACTCAAATTACTAGATTCAATAGATGAAATTGTATCAAAAACTATATGTTTTGAATAAAATGGAACAAAATTAAGGCCTTTACGAAGAATATCTAATTCTCTATCATTTAACTTCAAATCAGAAAGATTAACAACTCTATCCTCAGAAACATCATTCTCATACTCTTTATCACTACAATAAACTTTATTAACCTTTCCAAACAACCACTTTCATTTTTTTTCATATTTTTTACAATAGAAATTTGACCTATTCTGTCTAAATTGTCTCATTAAAAAATTCAAAACTGAATAATTAAAATCTTGCCTCCTTTCTAAATAATATGTATTCCTTTTATATAGATAAATAAATGTATATATATTTATATTACATATATATTGAATACTTTTTTAAAAGATACTTTTGTAAGGTTTAACAAATTTATTTATCTATATAAAAAGAATAGATATTATTTAGAAAGGAGGCAAGATTTTAATTATTCAATTTTGAATTTTTTTATGAGACAATTTAGACAGAATAGGTCAAATTTCTATTGTAAAAAATATGAAAGAAAATTAAAATGGTTGTTTGGGAAAGTAAATAAAAGTTATTGTAGTGATAAAGGGTATGAGAATAACGTTTCTGAGGATAGAGTTGTTAATCTTTCTGATTTGAAGTTAAATGATAGAGAATTAGATATTCTGGTAAAGGTGCTAATTTTGTTCCATTTCATTCAAAAAATATAGTTTTTGATACAATTTTGTCTATTGAATCTAGTAATTTGAGTGATGAGCAGAAAGTTGGTATTCAATCGATTTTGAATAAAAGTTTAAAAAGGAAAGAAAAATTTGTTATGCTGAAATTAAACATCTTAAGAATAGGTTAATTGCTAATGATGTAATCATTTCTCGTGAAGACAAAGCTGGTAGGTTTGTTATTATGAAAAAAGATGAATTCAAAGAGAAAATGGATAGAGAATTAAATAATGGTAAATATATGTTGTTAGATAAAGATCCAGGTAATTTGATTAAAAGAAAATTGATAGATATTATGAAGAAAATGGTTAATTTAAAATTTTTTAATAGAGTAGATTATTTAAAATGCTATACTAATGATTTTACATCAGCTAAGATGTTTGCGAATATCAAAACTCAAAAAGATGGTTTTTCCTTTAGGATTTATTTTTGATTTTACAGGTAGTGATGTAGAGGGTGTTTCTTGATTCTTGAATAATTTTTTAAAACAATTTGTTGATTTCTGTCAGTACACAGTTTCTTCTTCTTTTGAGGCTTTTGATAAGATTAATAATTTTAAAATGGAAAGTAATTGGGTATTTGGAAGTTTAGATATTGAAAATATGTATCAGTCTGTTAATAGGTTAAGCAGTATTGATGTTCTTTTGTCTTAATTGATTAAGAAAAGTTATTTATCAAAAAATAAAATTAAGGTAATTAAAGATTTACTTTTGTTATTGGAAGATTCTATGTATTTTACTTATAAAGGTAATTTTTTTGTCTTGCATTGTTAGCCGAGAGGTATCGCAGCTGCCATGCAAGCAAGTAGTTGATTGCAGACGGTTGTGGGTTCGCGTCCCGGCCAATGCTATGACATATGGAAAAAAAAAAAGGTAATTTTTATAAGATTAAGGAAGGGCAGATAATAGGTTATATTATTTCTCCTTTAGTATGTTCAGTTTATATTAGTTTTATGGAGGAGGAAATTATTATTAAAAAGAATTGTTTATATGTAAAATTATTTGTCAGATATGTTGATGATTGTTTATTTGTAGTTGAGAATGATAAATTGAAGGAATTTGTAAATGAGTTTAATTGTTTTGATCCTGCAATAAAATTTGTGTTAAAAGGAGGGGGGTTAGATTTTGGTAAGTTAAAATTTTTAGATCTTTTGGTGATTAAAAATGTAGAAACTAATTGTTTATTGTGCAGTCATTTAGTTAAAAGTAAAGAATTAAGATCTATAATTAAACCTGATAGCTATCAGTCTGTATCTCATAAAGTAGCTGCTTTAAGGAATTATTGTCATAGGAATATTAAATTAAATAATTCTAGCGGGGTAGCTTTGTTTCAGAAATATCAATTTTATAAAGATTACTTGAGTGTTGGATACTCTGATCAAATTGTTAAAAGTATTTTATTTAGTTGTAACATTTGAAAGGATGTAAAGGTTAAAGAAAAATATGATTTTATTTCTTTGCCATTTAAATTGTCTTCTTATAAAATTGTGTGTAGAAATAGTATATTGTTTTGAAATAAGAAAATTGCTTGGAAAAGGGGTGTTACATTGAATAATTTATTAAATAATACAAAAGAAGTTTTTGATAGAAAGACTATTCCTGGTGTAGTATATTTTATTCCTTGTTTATTTTGTAAGAAGATTTACATAGGTCAGAGTAGTTTGAGTTTAAATGAAAGAATAAAGGTTTATAAAAGTAGAGTTAAAAATAGTTATCTTAGTTCTGCTTTGTATGTCCATGAAAAAGATACAGGCCACACTATTGATTTTGATGAAGCTAAGGTTGTCTTCTTTGAGAGAAATGAAATCAAAAGAAGAATTAAAGAGTCTTTATTATTGAAAATTTATTATTCTGAAGCAATTAACTTATTTAAGAGTTCTTTTAATATTAAGAATGGATGGGAAGTGAATGGATTTGTGGGTAGTTTTTAATATTATATATTGTGTAGTTTTTGTAGTTCTTTACACTTGAGAAGTCTGCTTGTAGCAGTGAAACCTTAGGTTGTGTTTTAATATTATTTTTATGCTGGTCTGGTTTAATTTTGGATTTGGGGTAGTTTTGATTATATATATATATATCATATCATTATTACTATTTGTGGGATATTTCGTGTAGTGAAAAAGCTAAATGCTGACATTTCAGTACAATATCAAGTACCTTTCTCATTGTACTGAAACGTCAGCATTTAGCTTTTTCACTACACGAAATATCCCGCAAATAGTAATAATAATATGACATCTTTTATCTGTGAAAATATTAGAATATATATATATATATATATATTCTAATATTTTCATATATATATATATATATATATATATATATATATATTACAAGCATAAAGCTAAACTAGTCAATA
Organism: Epiperipatus broadwayi; assembly: GCA_028023455.1. Lineage (NCBI taxonomy): Eukaryota > Metazoa > Onychophora > Udeonychophora > Euonychophora > Peripatidae > Epiperipatus > Epiperipatus broadwayi. Next base: position 29,910 of record JAQFVV010012605.1, on the reverse strand, counting down.
TAAAATCAAAACTACCCCAAATCCAAAATTAAACCAGACCAGCATAAAAATAATATAAAAACATAATGTAAGGTTTCACTGCTACAAACAGACTTCTCAAGTGTAAAGAACTACAAAAACTACACAATATATATAATATTAAAAACTACCCACAAATCCATTCACTTCCCATCCACCTTTAATATTAATAGAACTCTTAAATAAGTTAATTGCTTCAGAATAATAAATTTTCAATAATAAAAACTCTTTAAGTTTTCTTTTGATTTCATTTCTCTCAAAAAAGACAACCTTAGCTTCATCAAAATTAATAGTGTGGCCCATGGACATACAAAGCAGAACTAAGATATCTATTTTTAACTCTATTTTTATGAACCTTTATTCTTTCATTTAAACTCAAACTACTCTAACCTATGTAAACCTTCTTACAAAATAAACAAGGAATAAAATATACTACACCAGGAATAGTCTTTCTATCAAAAACTTCTTTTGTATTATTTAATAAATTATTCAATGTACCACCCCTTTTCCAAGCAATTTTCTTATTTCCAAACAATATACTATTTCTACACACAATTTTATAAGAAGACAATTTGAATGACAAAGAAATAAAATCATATTTTTCTTTATCATTTACATCCTTACAAAAATTACTATTAAATAAAATACTTTTAACAAATTTATCAGAGTATTCAACACTCAAGTAATCTTTATAAAATTGATATTTCTGAAACAAAGCAACCCCAGTAGAATTATTTAATTTAATATTTCTATGACAATAATTTCTTAAAGCAGCTACTTTATGAGATACAGACTGATAGCTATCAGGTTTAATTATACATCTTAATTCTTTACTTTTAATTAAATGACTGCACAATAAACAATTAGTTTCTACATTTCTAATCCCCAAAAGATCTAAAAATTTTAACTTACCAAAATCTCACCCCCCCTCCTTTTAACACAAATTTTATAGAAGGATCAAAACCATTAAACTCATTTACAAATTCCTTCAATTTCTCAATCTCAACTACAAATAAACAATCATTAACATATCTGACAAATAATTTTACATATAAATAATTCTTTTTAATAATAATTTCCTCTTCCATAAAACTAATATAAACTGAACATACTAAGGGAGAAATACTTTTGTAAAGTTTTATAAATTTATTTATCTATATAAAAGGAATAGATATTATTTAGAAAGGAGGCAAGATTTTAATTATTCCCTTTTGAATTTTTTTATGAGACAATTTAGACAGAATAGGTCAAATTTCTATTGTAAAAAATATGAAAGAAAATTCAAGTGGTTGTTTGGGAAAGTTAATAAAATTTATTGTAGTGATAAAGGGTATGAGAATGATGTTTCTGAGGATAGAGTTGTTAATCTTTCTGATTTGAAGTTAAATGATAGAGAATTAGATATTCTTGGTAAAGGCCCTAATTTTGTTCCATTTTATTCAAAACATATAGTTTTTGATACAATTTTGTCTATTGAATCTAGTAATTTGAGTGATGAGCAGAAAGTTGGTATTCAATCAATTTTGAATAAAAGTTTAAAAAGAAAAGAAAAATTTGTTATTAATCATGCTGAAATTAAACATCTTAAGAATAGGTTAATTGCTAATGATGTAATCATTTCCCATGAACACAAAGCTGGTAGGTTTGTTATTATGAAAGAAGATGAATTCAAAGAGAAAATGGATAGAGAATTAAATAATGGTAAATATATGTTGTTATATAAAGATCCAGGTAATTTGATTAAAAGAAAATTGATAGATATTATGAAGAAAATGGTTAATTTAAAATTTTTTAATAGAATAGATTATTTAAAATGCTATCCTAATGATTTTACATCAGCTAAGATGTTTGTGAATATTAAACTCATAAAGATGGTTTTCCTTTAAGATTTATTTTTGATTTTATAGGTAGGGTTGTAGAGGGTATTTCTAAATTCTTGAATAATTTTTTAAAACAATTTGTTGATTTTGGTCAGTACACAGTTTTTTCTTCTTTTGAGGCTTTTGATAAGATTAATAATTTTAAAATGAAAAGTAATTGGGTATTTGGAAGTTTAGATATTGAAAATATGTATCAGTCTGTTAATAGATTAAGCAGTAAGGTTCTTTATCAAAAAATAAAATTAAGGTAATTAAAGATTTGCTTTTGTTATTGGAAGTTTCTATGTATTTTACTTATAAAGGTAATTTTTATAAGATTAAGGAATGTTGAATAATAGCTTATATTATTTCTCCTTTAGTATGTTCAGTTTATATTAGTTTTATGGAAGAGGAAATTATTATTAAAAAGAATTGTTTATATGTAAATTATTTGTCAGATATGTTGATGATTGTTTATTTGTAGTTGAGAAGGATAAATTGGAGGAATTTGTAAATGAGTTTAATTGTTTTGATCCTTCTATGAAATTTGTGTTAGAAGGAGGGGGGTTAGATTTTGGTAAGTTAAAATTTTTAGAGTTTTTGGTGATTAGAAATGTAGAAAGTAATTATCTATTGTGCAGTCATTTAGTTAAAAGTAAAGAATTAAGATCTATAATTAAACCTGAAAGCTATCAGTCTGTATCTCATAAAGTAGCTGCTTTAAGGAATTATTGTCATAGAAATATTAAATTAAATAATTCTACTAGGGTTGCTTTGTTTCAGAAATATCAATTTTATAAAGATTACTTGAGTGTTGGATACTCTGATAAATTTGTTAAAAGTATTTTATTTAATAGTAATTTTTGTAAGGATGTAAAGGTTAAAAAAAATATGATTTTATTTCTTTGCCATTTAAATTGTCTTCTTATAAAATTGTGTGTAGAAATAGTATATTGTTTGGAAATAAGAAAATTTCTTGGAAAAGGGGTGGTACATTGAATAATTTATTAAATATTACAAAAGAAGTTTTTGATAGAAAGACTATTCCTGGTGTAGTATATTTTATTTCTTGTTTATTTTGTAAGAAGGTTTATATATGTCAGAGTAGTTTGAGTTTAAATGAAAGTATAAAGGTTCATAAAAGTAGAGTTCAAAATAGATATCTTAGTTCTGCTTTGTATGTCCATGAAAAAGATACAGACCACACTATTGATTTTGATGAAGCTAAAGTTGTCTTCTTTGAGAGAAATGAAATCAAAAGAAGAATTAAAGAGTCTTTATTATTGAAAATTTATTATTCTGAAGCAATTAACTTATTTAAAAGTTTTTTTAATATTAAGGGTGAATGGGAAGTGAATGGATTTGTGGGTAGTTTTTAATATTATATATATTGTGTAGTTTTTGTAGTTTTTTACACTTGAGAAGTCTGCTTGTAGCAGTGAAATCTTAGGTTGGGTTTTTATATTATTTTTATGCTGGTCTGGTTTAATTTTGGATTTGGGGTAGTTTTGATATATATATATTGTGACCATCTGAATGGGCACAAGGGTTTAAGATACCTTGTATCTTAATTAAATAGCTATATTGTATTATAAAAAAATGAAATAGCCTTGGAATTTTAAAATTTTTGAACAAGATCATTTAAAGTTTGAGTATGGGTTGCCTATGTAGTTTATTGACCACTTGATAGGTATTCATTAGTATTATTGTGGTTAATGAGGTATATAATGTAAGGAAGAGGGGTTGTTTATTAATGAAATTGATATATTTTGTTGGAAAAATGCAAAGTTACCCTATGTTAGTATAATATTTAGTTGAATGGTTTGTACAGTCCTTTATTCATTAATTCTTATCCTTGTGTCAACAGAATAGCAGCTTTAATTATGTTTAGTTAAGACAGTTCAATGTTTAGATTGTAGTGCATGCATGTGTATGCCTGTATGATTCTGCCTTAGGTTTCATCTCATTTTCATCCTTTAAATAATAGCAAACAATAGTACATTCACAATAAAAAATATTTAAATTACAGTAGTTATCTTAAATAATTAACAAATATATATTTCTTTCCAATGATTAATAGATAGTTGAATCAATAAATTATTTTACTAATTAAATAAATTATTAATCATTTTTATCTGATAGTTAATTAATATTCATTTTTCTTTCAGGTTTGTAAAAGCTATTTATTTCATTATTTGTATTTTTTTTTTTTTTTTGTCATTTAATTCTGAAAATCAAAATCTTTTTTTTTTTTTGAATATGTAATTAGCAGAGTTAGCAAGATGCGTGGGAGTAAGCTAGTAAAAAAAAAGGAAAATGAACTATTGCTAAAGAGAGAGCTTGTAACAAAGCTCTCCAGTATGTAAAAAAATTAGCTTTGTAAAGAATTAGAGCCAAAAAGACAGTGGCTTATATTTTTCAAACAACTAAAGTTAATTGCTGAAGTCAGATTATAAGAAATATATCATGGAAGGAGCTAATTTCAATATGCAGCACTAAATTTTAAGGAGGTACTCAGTTTTGCATTCTCTTTCAATTTAAACATTTTAAACTAATCTCTTCGTCACTGTTGCTCTTGTAAAAATGTATATTAATATCATGCAGTTTATATTATTTTATTTAATTCCAGTTTTAAATAAGAATGGTTTACATAACTATTATCATTTTATCATTAAGCAACGTGTTTTTTTTTTTTTTGTTATATGGAAAACGTATGCAGACTGTTATATAGAATACATTTTGTTCTCACTATTTTTCGTGCGCGAAGATTATACATAGACTTAAGGATATGTCTATCTTGATAGAGCATACCACGTTTAAATTCTTCGTACTTAGATAACAGTATTCATTTATTGGATATATCTGGAGCTAATACGTATTTATGAATTAAGAAATAACATATAAACTACTTCTGTTTAAATTGAATTTGAAGGACAAAAGAAAAATGCTGGTAATTTTTTTTTGGTTCTCTTCAATAAGGACGGAATATCAAACAAAGCATTACTAATCACGGAATTACTAAAGACAATTTAAAGTGTAGAATGCTATTCAAAATAATAAGGACAATTGCGTATTTAATCCAGAACGGCACGAAAATATCGTATATTTTCAGTATGATAAAGGAGGAGTTAACTGCTTGCGTGATTTGGTGTCTCAAATGGATATGTTATGAACACTGAAAAGTAGTGGGTATATTTAAGTTACGCTTATATATATTTTTTTAAGTTATACTGCAGAAGTGCATTTAGTTTAAATGCGGTTTGGAATGTGTCCTATACTGTTTGTATAATCCCGGAGAGAAGCTTTGCAAATGAACTTTTTATTCAAATTACAAAACTAATAACTTTTGTGTCTTTATTTTTTTTTTATTGCTTAACTCATATATAATGTATATGATGGATAGAGAAGCTTTAATATTATTATGTTTATTTTATAATATATGTTATTTTGACTTTCAAGACCGTCTCTGGAAAACGTACAACTTAAAGGAGTAGTACGTCGGTAAAAAAAATTGATTGTGTTCAGATAGGTCTTATTATTTTCCTTATGAGGATGAAGGAAATATTTTTAATAATATATTATTAGAGAGGTTTACATTTATTTTTGCATATGTTATTATCTTAAAGTGAGAAGTATTATTATTATTTTTTTTTTGAATCAACGAACGTATAATAAAAATAGTTTGTTAAATATAAAAAGAAAGTTCGTTCATAATAATTAGAAGCATTAAATCTTAAAAGTAACCTAAAGTTTATTAAATTAAAAAAATTATACCTTAATGCAATATTTAATTATCATATTACCTGCTTAGTGCGTAATTTAGGGTTAATATTATATATACTTTTATTCGCGAGAGTGTGTTTGTTTTGCACAATTGTAATATTTGTGTGATAAAGTATAATTTGTGAATATTTTATGCATAAATTCGTACAGTGTCGTATTTTCTGAGTTGAACAGATTGATGTATTATCTGTAGGTATTTGTCTGCTAGCATGTATTTATAAGGTTCAATATTTTAGAAGCTATGATAATAGAAAGAAATCTGACTGCGTTGTAATATTTATAGGGATAAAAGATCTTGCTTATTTAATATATGTTAATAATTTCCATGAGTAGAGCCTAGTTTATTTTATATGCGTATGATTAATGATATTTTTGAAGTGATGTTCTTAGGGTCCTGGTGTTGTGGAATTTAAAATCCCCACCAAATAATGTATTTAGAAGTAAAGGAGTTATTGTTAAAAGATGATTAAATGATGCTTAGGAAGTGATATGACGTTTTTCTTGGATTCTTGGTGTTGAGTAGATGTTCTCCACCAAAGGTATATGTGGAATTAGGTGAATTCTGGTAGAAGTGTTCAATAGATGTTTATCTGCTCCTCATGTATATTCCCTTTATAACGTGTTGTATGTAAAATCATAAAATATAGCTTTGTGTTAATTAAAAAGTGGTTAGACAAATTGTTAGATTAATTCTGGATGTAGTACTAGTGTCATATTTATGGAGGATTTACGACATTGTTCGAAATAAATTAATTATGTGATATTTTCTTAATGAAGGGAGAGTTTACAGAAAAGATTGTTTTATAATATTGCTGCTTGAACGTACACACACACGCGTAATATAAATAATATCGCGAATTGAGGTATAGAATTATGAAATATAAAAATGAGAAATAAATGCTCGGAAATATACTAAATTCAGTTAATAAAGGTATAAAACATTAAGATTTAAACAGGAAATAAGTATTTTAAAATACAATGTATCTATTTAAGTAAAAATTAATCATCAAATCATCAGAATAAACATGATTTTGCTATGTATGAAAGGTATAAGGAATTGGAATTATTATTTAGTCAATTAGAGAAAGTTGTTTTGCTGAAAGCCAAAGATTAATGGTTTGATTTATTTTGTCAATCAACCGTAATATCCTCTCGAAAGTATTTATATATTTTTTTGTTGTGATAATAATATGATATTTCATTTATTTATTGTCGTATGGATAAAACATCTAAGCAAGTATGTGTTCCAAGTCGGGATCTTTAAGTTTATTATTAGTTTGTTTAGATAGTAGGAATCCCAAACTGATGCTAAAGATTTATTTAATAATTTAAAGGTCTATAAAACGAAGACCTATTTTGTAAATATTATGTTCATCCCAATTTATTTTGTTTATTTGTAATAAATGATGTATTTAGTTATTTAAATTTAAAACAACTGTGTCGTGAGTTATTTTTTTGTATACATTCGTATTTCCATTTCCACATCTCCACATTGTATAAATCTATTATAAAACAGATATACTATTTTAAAGTTATCATATTAAATTTGCTAGTGTCTGACAATATTGTATTTCTTAATCCAAACATTATAAAGAGTATTTGCCACTTGATAAACGTATTAGAAAGGTTGCCAAGTCAGTATATTCGTTAGATGATGATATGAGATTAAAATACCCTATCTCTGTCATTATCTTATTATTGAAGCACAGTAAAATATTTAGTCAATTTGTTTCATTATATTTTAGCATACTTTATAATTATAACTTATGGGCAATGTAGTTTATTTAATTCAACTGTGTTTATTAAATTCCCTGAGATCTTATTATTTATTTCTTGATTGGCATTAGAGTAAATGTTTAAATTATGATATGCCAAGTAACAAAATTGTCTACGAATATAATTATAGCAAGCTGATATATGTTATACTTGGATGAAGGAAGAAATTAAGTTTAAAGTATATTTTTCATAGACTGTACTAAGTAAACCTTATGATTCTTTATCATACAATCAATTAACAAAGGAATTTACAATATATTGAATGTTTTATAATATTTCTTCCTTTATTCATTTATTATTATATATCTTTTGAACTGCCTATAGCCTCCCACTGAGCTGAGCTGAACATAAACTTAAGTATAGAGTCTCAGTAATAATTTTATATTATATATTTTATTATATTGTTCTATTCATTAATAGAACTGGCGCCTGGGCATTTCGTTCATGTAATATATATGTGCGGTGTTGGGAGTGTAGGTTATAATATATATATATATATAAATATATATTGAACCATAAGTGATATATATATATATATCACTTATGGTTCTATTCCCATAATGCACATAACAACTTGTTGCTTTATGGATGGTTTACTTTAACCCTGGTATCCAAAAGACTAGCCAACAGTGTCCATTGCCTTTGTTCATCTGCTGGTCACAATCACACTGGCTCATACAAGAGTGTTATCCCATCACATAAGCTTCTTTAGCCTCTGTTCATTAAAATCTCCCACTAACTGTTTACTTAGTAAATCCATTGGAATGACAACCATGCACTTTGCTACGCATGCTTTTTATTGATGCAGTTTGGCTTCCTGCTTGATTGTTATCAGTCTGATTTTCATTCGGGTTTTTTAATTAATCAGTTCTACTTCTATTGTATCAACAAATATTTATAATTAACAAATATATTTTGGCATTTACCAAAAACAATTTTTTTATTACATGTTACATAAATATTTTCTAGAGTTAAATCCTATGCAAACTTAATCATTAATTAAACCTTCTAACTTTCTTTCTGATTTCTTTGTACAACATTCACTTTTCTTAAATTACTTTATTCAAACATTCATTAATTTTACTCTTATCAGTTAGTGATCTATAAAAAATATATTCCTCTAATATATTTTCCTTACTGTTTTTGGAATACAAAAAAAAGCTTTTAATTAATAGATATTGAATTACAATGTACATATTTTTACAAAGCACAAGTTATATATATATATATATATAAAGGACATATTTTGTGGGTTCAACCGTGTTAAAAAATTTAAATATTATATACCAATGTTTCGGCTTGATCACACAAATCATTCACTAGGTGATATCATCAGGGATCAGTGCATCATGTATCAAATAAAATAAATGCTTCTGTAACAAAATTCATTAAAAAGTTTGAAAGCTTTATGTAAAATTCAATAAAATATGAACATATTCAACTTCACAAAATTGATCCAACAAATTGCACATACAACAGTGTAGTAAGAACAACAAATACATTAGTGAATACAAATTATTTTTGCCAAATGTAAAAAAAATTCTCTAAACTATTTTGTTAAACATAAGAAAGGAAGAATGAACTATTCAAACTCATTATTTTTTGTAAGGAATTTCTGTTGACTTTCAAGTTTTTTTACCAATCATTGAATTGCTTTTATATACATCCAATAATAGCTTTGACTATCACATTATTTCTTGATTATAAGAAATCCTAAAATATAATTTAGAGTTAAAACTTAAGAATGTTGAAAGCATTTGGAAGATAAAAGTATTTTCATATTGTATTCTCTATACTTGATAAACTAATTGCAGTGTGATTTACAGATAAGAGAATTCCAGATTTTTTTAAATGTGTATAATAAGTATATATTGGGTGCTATTGCTGAACATTCTTACAATGAGTAAAATAAAAAACATGCTGAACTTCTAGATGGACTTTGTGACCCAGTGATCTCCACAACTGATAGTGCCAAAGTAGATCGCAGACCACATTTTATTGTTCTGTATGCTGTAAAGCCAGATTATGTGTCTACATTACATTATAAGTGTAAGTGTAATTTAATCTATATGTTGCTTGAAGAAATAAACCTCAATAATTATTAATTTAATAGTGTTACATTTATTTTGTCTGTCATTTCATTCTTGCCATGACTGCAAATTATTGTGGGTGATTAGTGTAGATCAGTAATAGATCATTTTGCTTTGAAAGAAAGGAGGAGTGGATTAAAATATAAAAATGAATAATTTCAAACACTCATTATAAGATAATATACTGTATTAATTAATCAATCTTTTGATCAGAGTAAACAACATTTTAAAATTGTTATGGGAGACTTTAATGCTAGAATTGGTAGACAAATGAAAGATGCAATTGCTGTAGGTAATTTGGTTATGGTAATAGAAATGAAAGAGGACATAGACTTGTGGAGTTTGCAGAAAAAGAAAAACTTTATATTATGAATTCATTTTTTGAGAAAAATGTTAAAAGGAAATGGACATGGAAGCATCCAAATGAAGGTACAGCAGAATTGGGTTATATTTTGACTAACAGGAAATACATATTTCAAGATTGTAATGTTCTTAATAAATTTAATACAGGAAGTGATCATTGATTAGTAAGGTGTAAGTTACATGTTAATGTAAAACTAGAGAGACAAAAATTATTAAGAAAAACAATATTTACAGTTGATATTCCTAATCTTCAGAAACATTCTAATGAATTTAAATTAGAACTTACAAATAGGTTTCAAGTGTTAGGAGATTTTGAACATGATTCAGATTTGAATGAAATTAATATGAAAATAACTGATACACTTTTAAAAACTGCAAGATAGCTGGTAGAAAAAAGCAGCAATTGACTAATAAAATTTCTACTGAGACTAGAGAATTTATGAAGAAAAGAAAGAATATGAAGATATACAAAAATGATGTATTAAAAAGAATTGAATATCTCGAGTTTTGTAAAATGGTACGGAAAAGAGTTGAAAATGATATAAGAAAGTATAACTGTGAAATAGCAAGGAAAGCTAGAGAAGAAAATAAAAGTCTCAAGAATGTTAAACAACATTTTGGTATTGGTAGGAAATTTATATCTGCAATAAGAAAAAAAGATGGAATTATTACTAAAAAGAGAGATGACATCATGAAATTGGTAGAAGATTTTTATCAAGAATTATATAGTAATAAAGAACAAGTACCTTCTATATCTATTACATCTTCCGAATTGCCCAGAATTTTAAATGAAGAAGTGAGACATGCAATTAAATGTATGAAGAAAGGAAAGGCTCCAGGAAATGATGGAATTATAATTGATATATTAAAAGAAGCAGGTGAAGAAATAGAAACAATATTAGCAAAGTTATATACCAAATGTCTAAATGATAAAGATGTACCGGATGATTGGAAGAATGCAGTAATAATATTAATATTTAAAAAAGGTGATAAAGAAGATATTAGAAATTACAGACCTATCAGCCTTTTATCAGTTTTATATAAAAATTTTACCAGGATAATTACAACTCGTCTACAGAGAACTTTGGATTTCCACCAACCAAGAGAACAAGCTGGATTTAAAAGTGGTTTTAGTACAATAGATCATATCCAGGTATTGAGAGAAGTTGTAGAAAGGACAAATGAATATGAGTTGTCATTATGTTTTGGATTTGTAGATTATGAAAAGGCATTCGATTCTATACACATTTCTTCAGTGATTAAAGCATTGGATCATCAAAATATAGATCCAGGATATTGTCATATTTTAAAGAATATTTATAAAAATGCAACAGCAACAATTAGATTACATAATGATACTGGAAAAATCAACATTGAGAAAGGTGACTCCATATCTCCAAAACTTTTTACAGCAGTGCTGCAAGAAGTATTTTGTGGATTAAAATGGGAAACTAAAGGAATGAAAGTAAATGGAGAGTATTTAAGTCATTTAGATTTTGCAGATGATGCAGTTGTTTTTGCAAATAATGCTTCAGAGCTACAGGAAATGTTGCAGGAGTTAGCAGATGAAAGTAGAAAAGTAGGACTAAAGATAAATGTTAAAAAGACTAAAGTAATGTTTAATCGATTTTCTCAAAATATGAAAATAAAGATTGATTATGAAGAATTAGAAGAAGTTAACAGTTACAAATACCTTGGTCAGATTATTAATACAGATGGAAACATAATGGAGGAAATTAATCATAGAATTAAACTTGGTTGGAGTGCTTTTGGTAGAAATAACTTGATACTAAAAGGAAATATGCCTATGTGTTTGAAAAGAATGTTTTTTAACAAATGTGTTTTACCAGTTCTTACTTATGGATCTGAGACTTGGACACTTAATAGAAGAGCAATACAGAGACTTCAGACCACTCAAAGAAGTATGGAGAGATGTATGTTGGGAGTAACAAGAAGAGATCGAAAACACAATGTATGGGTAAGACAACAAACAGGTGTTACTGACTTTATTGAAAAAATTAAAAGATTGAAATGGAGTTGGCTGGACATATTGCTAGAAGAAATGATAATAGATGGACAATTGAAATTTTAAATTGGATTCCAAGAGATTGTAAAAGACCCAGAAAGAGACCACATGTGAGATGGATGGATGAAATAAAAAAATGTGCAGGGGTGTTGTGGAAAAGAGAAGCTAAAGATCGGAGAAGATGGATTAAACTTGGAGAGACCTTCATCCTGTAGTGGATTGATAATGGTTGATGATGATGATGAATTAATCAACGAAATATAACAGATTTTGTTTAAGATGATTATATTGTTTTATGTATGTTAATTTGTTTTATATAAAATTTTAAACTATGAATGAAAAATATGTACAAATTGTTGTGGCAAGTAAAATAAAAACATAAAAAAATATTATATAATATGCTTCCATTCCTTAAAAAGACACACCCATATATGAATTATATTAGGCAATTATTAGTTGGTAAGTACTTGCAAAGTTTGTCCTTGCTTATTCTATCTTTTAACTGAAAAAAACAACAACATATTTTTATTTTCCAGTCAATAACTAGTCTGATAATAGAGTTGGCTATGGGGCTTTTACGTGAAAATAATGTAACGTTTTCTTGAAAATTTATATGCCATCTAAAATGTTTGCTGAGGACTAACAGACATTACTATAAAATGCTATGCAAAAACAACTTACACTCTTTTGCTATATGAATAACAGGCCTTGTTATATAATGGTAGCATGTGTGTTTGCTCTGCATAAAAACTGGGTTTGAATTTAGGCAGATTAAAGTGGAAATTTTTTCAATAGGCTTGCAATTGTTTTCAAGCTCATAGATGAACAATTAATATTGGTTGGTTTATGGGTATCTAGATATTCTTATTTAGAGGTTAACATAAGAGAGAAAATTGCTTCAAACCTGGGCAATAAGATATTGGCTAAACTGATGATTAATTCCATAACTTTAAGCCCTCAATGATGGGAAAAGGTGCTGGAGAGATTTAACGCGATGGATTAATTAAAGATAATTGTATATACCTTTTAATTACTGCTTTTACACGTTTTAACATGAATCTAAAAACTTGTGCTGTCTAATACAATCTCTTAAAATTAAATGACATTCATTACTTTAGTAATTTGGCGTTATAAGCTACACTTTACATTTAAATGCAGCAATAAAAAAGTATTTAGAAATAAATTTCTTATTTTTTGTCAATGCTGTAAAAAAATAATTTTGAATAGTTTGAGTGAAACGCTTAAATAATATTTTTAAACTAATATCTTACTCTTGATCTTAAGATTGTAAAATGCTTGCCTTTTGTATTCTTTAAAACTTATCTGTTGAACTTTTTTTTACTTCAAAAAATAGTTTCTATGAAAGAAAAATCAGTCACATCAGTTAATCTACAATTAACTTTTGGATTATTCTTCATTTGTCAAAATTTAGTAATTTTTTTTTAAAGAAACAACGGGAGGTAAAAAAAATAATTAGTAGATTTTATTTTGAATTACAAGTGTCAAACCAACCCAACCCACTTCTTTGACACTATCCACTTTAGAGAAATGCAGTAATGATTATTACTAATCATCTACTAAACTAGAGATTTTCAAAATGTAATTATTTAATATAGATAAATATTTTTCATATAATAGAGATAGATATGAGAGATGGTGATGTGGACAACTGACGGGTGTTGGTTTAGCATGAAATGCATCTTGGAGTTGTTTGTAGTTTATTATATTTTTATTTATATGAATGTAAAAGAATATGTCCTAGTATTAAGGTTATTTAAGTAATTTAAGACTGGTTTTAAAAATTATCAGCATCATTAAGAAACATGCCATTTGAAATGTATTATAGGTTATTCTAATTAGAGATCAAAAACAAAGATAAAAAAAACAGACTATTGAAGGATTAGAAATATTTTTCACATTGACTATACAAATCAATGAATCCATCTCTTATTCTAACATGTATGCCTCTTCTTTAATCTATTTACTTGATATCTTGCAGAGTTTTTTTACTTCCTTACTGTTTAATTGTAGTTTTTTATTGTAATTTTATCCTTAATCATATTTTCCAAAGAAAGCAGAAAGTATTGCTTTTCTTTAAAGTGTCTTCAAAATAAATTTTATTTTGCGACTAAGATCTAGGCTTCTACATATAAAATATTGCCATGGATATCATATATTTATATAGACAATTTTTATTTTTGAATTTACATGCCTAATGCAAGCAAGTTTTTTTTCTTAATAATAACTTCTATAATATCAAACTCAGCAAGTTAAGAATAACCACACAGTTTTGTAAGGTATTAATGATCAATCTATTACCCAAAAATAAAATAATAATGAGATAGTGAGATATAGTTTACAGGATCATGAAAAAGCAAAGGTTAATCATTACTGACCATGCTGAGTCAGTAATTGATCTGCTCAGTAGCTTTGTCAGCAGTGGCCTTGCACATTAGCGAAAAGAGACAGGGAATACAGAATAAAAACCTTCACATAAATTTAATAAAAACTGGAAAAGAGGGATAATTTCCCCAATGGTATTATGAAGAAAAGAAATTCAATGAGTAGTCCAGAGTGAATTTGCATTACTTACATTATCATCAGAATTTTGGGAATTTTTATGGGTATTTTTGTAAAAGAAAATTTTTTCAATACTTTTGATAGGAAATACAGATCATATTTTCACACAACAGACTGATAAAATAACAAGTCTATATATAACTAATTTACTTTCAGTAGCCATATTACTGATATGAATAATTTGATTTTTAAAATTTGTTTATTGCAACAGCGATAGATTAGTGTCTATTACGCATTTCATCTTCTATGTCTACTTTATTTTATAAAAGAGTCTGTCAAGATATTTGAATTGATATACATTATATGTTAATAAACGTAAATGTTGCCTAAAAATTTTATTTAATTAGTATTGACTTGCAAATAATTTGAACGTTATTAAGTATTAATTATGAAAGTAATGTTTATCGGATTGCATTCAAACGATTCATTTTATATTACGGATCATCTTAGAATTGGGATAAATATTGCAATCATACAAAAGTCCAAAAGATGATCGCCTTGTTTTTGTTGTTGTTTGGTTTCAATTAAAAACTTAAAAACCACCAAATCAGTATTAAAACTGAAGCCCAATTTATAAACCCTTCAATAAACTGATTTAAAAGCTTTTACTACTTCGGTCATTTAATACAAGACTAACTCATTATAATATGTAGAGAATACATTTCAATGAGCTACCAATTAATTTCTAACTTGGCTTCATATTTGTGTAGTTATTTGAACCGACTGCTTTAAATTAAATCAATAAAACAATATAAAATAAAAATGGATAGCGTCAAAGTTGTGAGTGGAGGAAGTTTGACAAATGATAAATGAAAATATAACAATTTACTCTAGATAAATACTTTGCATATAATAAAGATATATATGAGAGATAGTGATCTGGGCTAACTGATGAGTGCTGGATCAGCACGAAATGCATCTTGGGGGTCATTTGTCTTTTATTGTATCTTTATTTATATGAATTTAAAAAGAATGGGGAAGTATGGAGGTGTTTATTATATCTATAAATATAAAATAACGCATTTATTCTTAACATTTTTTTTGGTATTTTTTTTTTTACTAAGAGAAGTGTATTTATAACCTATCTTAAATTTATATAATCATTTTGAATATTTGGAATTTAATTTTCTATTTCATTCAAATAATCTTTTAACTGTATGTTTGTTGTGGTATATAAAAAATTATTGCAGGTTTTCACCTTGTTTTAATAAAGTAGAATAATAAAAACAATTGTAAAATCAGTAGGCACAATTTCATCAAGTCATACATTTAAATAATATCTAATAATTTATTATCATTAGGGTTCAAATTTTATCCATTTTTAACACTACACAGAGCAATTTTAATCTTACTAAGCTAGTCTTGTATTTAGTCTGGTTTATATATATCAACAAAAATATGTGTAAATATGTTTTATAATATATTCATTAAAAATAAATGAAACAAATATACATTTGCATATTTATGATGTTAACAATGGTTATACTTCACCTGCTACTGTTGGTGAAGTATCACTTCTAGTTATTGAATGAACTACAGAAGAAGGAATGTCATGTGCCCTTATAAATTTTATCTATCAATTCCAGCAGTGCTGTGACTTTCTTCCTTGTGAGCAGATACAGTAAAGCAAACATACTTTGCCTCATGGCAATGTTTGATTCTAGCAACTTCCAGTCTTGCAGAGAAACTTACTTCCCTGTGTCCACGACTTTGCTTAACAGTTATTATTTGGAGAACATAGACTCTGCCTATCAGCTCTATAACAGGAGTTTATTTGAAAACATATAGACCACCTTTCTGCTTTGTGACAGTAATCTGCATACAGTATTCAGTAGCTCAGCTATGTGGTAGAAAGAATATATTATTAAAAACTATTTTCTTAATTTCTGTCGTATCTTTCAAAACAAAATATTTTTCCACAATTTATTCAAAATATCATAATTAACTTATAAAAACACTTCCAGTCATGAATTTATTATGATTGTAGTTTTTTTATTTCCACATTTTTCTATTAACATGACAAAAACATTAGAATTACATTTGAAAATTAATTTCAGCAATCAGTTTTAAATCAAATTGCTAGATGTGTGTATCTACAGTAAATTCTTTAAAAGAATTTTGTGTGAAAATAACATGTCAATTTTGAAATCCAAAATCCTAATGTCATTGTTTAATAACTGTTCAAATTTAATATGAATAGCACATACTTCTAAAAAATGTTCACAAAGTTTCATACAAATATAATTAAAATAGAATTTATTTTTTAAACTACTAGCATTTAATCTTTGAGTATATTGTTTTGGACAATCTTTACTTTCAAATGCACAGGCAATATGAATTTATTTCACATTGCGACTCCTAAATATAGGATAATTTCTACATGTTATTATATTGAAAATGCTGTGCATCAAAATTCTTACGTCAGTTTTTCTGTTTAATGAAAGTACTTATTATGATCAATTCATGCACTGAAAAAAGGTTAAATAAGAGCAAACATTTGAGTTTATTGAAACAATAATCTTATTTGCAATATTTGCACCAAAACTTACAACTTTGACAAAAATGCAACTTTGACAAAAATGTAAAAACTTTACATTTCTGAAATATCTGAATTTAATGCTCGAACATGTGTGCTTAAAGCAGAAAAGTAAGCTGTACAAAACAAATTATGACACTAATCTTTCATTATTTATGAATTCCAAATGTAGATGATGGTTGTATTCCAATCAGTTTTGTGACATTCAAAAAAAGAACAAATGCATAACCATCATTTATTTGTTCAGTAAAAGTTTCTGTAGAAGATAAACATTAAAACAATTCTTCCAGGTTTAAATCTGAACAGATTTTTGTTTATAAATGCTAGACTTCAACGAGTTGCTGAAATATATATCAAAATTAACTATAAGAAACTGCACATACACTTTTTATTACCAATATGTTCAAGTTTACTGATACTATTATAACATTACCACATATTTGTACAATTTTGTTTAACTATTCGTCATGCATGGCAACCTGGACAGTATGCGTTAAGACTCTTTTATAATTCATTCAATTTTATAGAAATTTGGAATTTTAAAATAGCATTCCCCATACGTATTCTCTTTCTCTAGTTGAGTTTTCAATCGCTCATAAACTTTATAAGCCAATAATTATTCCTTCATGCAATAATACGAATAAAAATTTGTAATTTCTAAACTTGGACTGATATATTACAATTTCAGTGCTGGGCGATTGTTGGCAACAAATGAAAAGACTGACAGAAAAATTGGGCTGTATGTAAATGAAAAGCATTACACAAACACAGTCCCAAATAGAACAATGCACATTTAATGAATGATATCAGAGGCTTATGCTGACATAATTTTATATTAAATGATTGAGGGATGTAAAATAAAAGAATACATAGAGAAGAAAAACTCTATTTATATAGAAGTGCAGAGTCTACATTTTGTTAAGCAATAATGTATCTGGCCTAGAAGCACACAATGATTCTCTGTAGTTATCTTTTATATATAAAGATTATTTTATCACCCATTAGCTTTGAATCTTATCAGTGGCCTGAGTACAACACTTATAGAGAAAACAAATTCAGACATTTTATTTAACAAAAGATATATTTTATAACAATATTTTGGGTTGATTTTTAATAAAAATGAAAATATTCTCACATTTAATGTTATCTGAGTTATACAATTTTCCAGATGTTTTTCATTTAAAAGAGATATTTGTAAAATCTTTTTTATACCTGAAAAATATTACTTGCCAGTTGAAACTGTCTTTATTCAATAAGGCATAATAAAATTTCATTAGAAGTATTTGTAAATACTGTTTTATTGTGGTTTACAATGTGTACACTTTTCACGTAACTTACATCAGCATAGTGTTAGACAAAACTACCTTTCTAATTATAGTTTTGTTTTACAAAACACTGAATGAACACATTATGTTCAAACGAGGTCTAAAACTTTTAAATAGTTTTTTATCAAGAAATTTTATTGTAAGCTCAAAGAATTACATTATAGCAATAACAAAGTTATGATGTTAACATATACTATAATAAAGGTTACATAACCCAATATCAATGGTCTGGGTATAAAAGTCAACTGTTCAATCACAAATTATCCATTTCTATGAGGCTTCATGTAGCATTGTAAATGTATGTTGGAGCTAATTTTTCATCTCTGTTTCTGATGGCCTGAAGTTTTGCTAGAAGTAATTTCTTGTAGTCAAACAAGGTATGGCCATAAATAAGTGCACATCTAGTTGACCAATAGGGAAACAGCAGAAAAGTTATGATTATTATGGATGGACAGTTCCCATTGGATATGCTAAAAATCTGTCCAGTGAGAAGAGGCACTCTAGTTTTGTATTGGAGTGATGTACAATGGCTCAGAATATGTGTTATTGTGTCATCAGCCAATTTACCTAAAGGGCAGACCACTTTTATATTTTTTTTAAAAGTAGATTTAAGGTATATTTTTAAGCATGTGGTTAGTTCTCTAAAAATAGAGTAAGACTATATCTAATAATTGAAATTAGACTATGTATATATTTAAAAAGTTATTTTAAAAACTTCATATTACTTCTTAAACAAATTTTATTTATTTATATATGAGTATTTGTTTTTAATTACACATATTTTTCCAAATATGTTTCCTAAGTTATACAACGATTTTACATTAAATTTTGAACCAAAATTCATAAAGTGAATAAATTGGTAATAATTGAAAGTTTGCTAGTCTTTCATATGCACGATTATCTCTCAGACAGCCAATCAGATTTTAAACGGCTGTTTTAAGAACGATCAGGCTTCGATACATGACAGATTTTGACAAGAAAAGGATGATACCAACCTTTTCTCAACTTAAAATGTTATATATATATAAGCCAGTCTTAAGCATCTTGGCCTGAAAGCTTGAATATATAAACATATACACTTATCATTCATTGTGTTATTAATTTAAAATATTATGGCATGAAATCTCAGATTTACTACACTGCAATTTTCTAGATGTTAATATAATTTATCAGCAACGTATGTAAATAATATTTGTCTAAATCACATGTTGTTAATAAATTGGTAATAATTGAAAGTTTTCTAGTCTTTCACACACGTGATTATCTCTCAGACAGCCAAACAGATTTTACACAGCTGTCTTAAGAACGACCAGGCTTCGATACATGACAGAGATTTTGACAAAAAAAGGATTATAACAACCTTTTCTCAACTTAACTTTTATATATGTAAGCCAGTCTTAAGCATCTTGGCTGAAAGCTTGAATATATAAACATAATCACAAATGTAAAGACTAACAAACTTTCAATTATTACCAATTTATTAACAACATGCAATTTAGACAAAAGTGAATAAAGTATCTCTTTGATAGGAGCACCGCATGCAAGTGCGCATGTTATGCAGGGCATAAAAAAATTTCATCAATTGGGGCAATAAATTGCAGCAATAATGAATAAAATTTATATGTAAAAATAAATGCTTAGATTTATGAATCACACTATTGTTGTAAGCATATTCTGATTGTAAATGTTCTTTATTTGAATATAAGAGGATCACTTTTTTTATTCAAGTCCTGACATTTCATTGAAATACCCTAAATGTTATATTGCATATCTGTGCACTAAACTGAACAGACTTGGTGCCATTTTGCTGTAATAATTAATAAAATTTATAAGTAAATGTTTAGATACATTTACTTAAATATCAGAATTTATATAAAAAATAAAACATTACTATTAATTATTTATTTAAATTAAACTTACTGTATAACTTTGCATCTAAGATACACATTTTTTATAAAGTTTGAACCTGTAAGGTGTGTAGGAAATTCAAAGCAAACATTTTTAACATCTTATTTTTGCAGTTCATTGCTTTATGCTATGCATTCACATAATCATTTCTGCTATGCTATGCATAATCATTTCTGTGTAAAATAGTGTGTTAAATCTTTTCTAATCAATATATTTATTTTGAATTAATTCCATAAATGGGTTTAACGCTCTCCCTCTCTCAAACTGCTACTTTTAATGTTATTTTCCTGATTTTACCTGTATTTATCAAAAAAACTTTATCAAATAACCTTTAGAACTTTTTTACAACTAACAAATAAATATAACAATGAAGATAAAATCCTGCCTTACAAGATACTGATTGGTGGATTATTATTCCCTACACAAGAGAGCAACTGTTAACATCTTGATAGGTCCAATACCTTCAAGTTCTGGAACTGAAGATGTTGAAAGTTAATACTGTACATCTGATAAATATTTGTAATAAATTAGGTAAGTTTATTCTATTTATATTAGTTTTCTATTAAAGTACATATGTACCTCTCAGTTTCAGGAATTAATTCTTTCAATGTTTTGGACTTAAAATTCTACTGCATCCTAGATTCAAATTAATATGGTGTTTAAAACATTGATTCATAGTAATTAGGCAATGTATATAATTTTGTCTACCATGTATTTGAATGGTTAGAGTAGAATATCAGAAGCCTAAACATGGAATGTAGGAGTCAAATCTGATGAAATAGCATTTTCTTAACATTTTCTGTTATAAATGTGATTATATGTTTCAATACATGCACATAAAATGATTAATAGAAATGATGATGTATATATGTGTATAAAGAAATATACTCCTTAAATTAAAATCTAACTTTTTAACGATTATTAAATTTAAATAATAAAAAAATGTAATCAGAAAAAATTATTTTCTAAGTTGAGCAAAATAGTATTTAGTTAAATCTCTAAAGATAAGTTATGAAATTTCTTCATATTATATATTATAGATATCAAAAATAATTAACTGATTTTGGGTTCTGGCTTCAATCACAAACAACTACTCAAGAATCTAAAAGTAAATTCTATAGAACTAATTAGAAGTAAAATTCACTGTTCAAGGATATATCATGAATAAATGAATTAATTATGTTATTCATGGGATCAGAAATAGAAGCCAATCAGAGAAGGCAAAGTTCAGCAATCAATCTATGCCATCCAAGTGGCGGAAAAGAAACTCATTCTTGTGGAAAAGTTTTATGTGTGCAGATGGACTTTTGTCTTTGGAATTAGAAATAACATGATATATTTTAAGCTTTTATTGTGGAAAACTTTTCACTAAACATGTGCAAGGGCAAGTCCAAAGACTGAACATGTTGTATCAATCTTCATTATTATTTCTGTACACATGTTGCTCATTTTTATACCTGGTTAATTTGTATATATGCTATTAATAATGCATTCAATTGTTATAGAGTCATATTAAATATTAAACTTTATGTGTAGTAAATGATAATTTTTATCAGGAAAGAATTTTGAACTTTATGCCCTGTCTGATGAGCATGAATTTTGCTTCCAGACATAATAGATAGTACAGATGTGGTTGAAAACTTGATTGAAATTAGAGTTTTAGAGTTAAATAGAATTATAGAACAACCTGCTAAAATTCAATCAATTGATGAGTTTGATATCAGGGAAGCAAATAGTTTTCCAAACCATGTTCAACATGTAGAAAAATATGTATTTATAAAAAAGCTTGAATATGATAAGATTAAAATAGCAGCACTATTATGTGTCACTAGGGAAGAAGCGATAGAAATTCCATACAGGTAATTTTTATCTTTTAATGTAATAGTCACATCTATACATTTATGCAACAAAATGTAGAGTTTTTGCAAATTATCATAATACTGATCCAGATGAGGTTGTGGAGACCTCAAATCCAATCTCACCCCATTTTCTTCAATAATGCTCAGAGATTTACCATCTTACAGATGACATATATGTACACTCGGATTTCTTTAATTCATATGGTGGCAGTAACACAGTGGTGGAGCATGAGTGTATACTTAACTAAACAAATACACTCATAGAATATAGCTATATGGGAGATATGGCTTAAGGAACTGATACCATTGATTTTGACTGTGATTCTCTAATAACTAATGAGCAGGAAATGAGACACTAAGCACAAATATGTTTTATAAATTTTAATATGAGATAAAATTTATGGAAGAATAAACAAGAAAGAAAACATATAAAATGAAATATATAACTGTCTTATACACATAAATCAAGAACACTCATGAATTCTGCTCTATTTGTCTATTTTCCAGATCTACCAACTTATGAGCAACAATCCTGATGATACTGATCTAATTTATCTCTTTCTGCCAGCATTGCAAAATGGAGACACAAAGATACTCTAATTGGAAATTTTTATAATGGAACCTTTTAGTATAATATATGTTTGACCTATTTAAAGAGCATGACCTCTCATATTAATTATATTTATAAGATTAGTGGGAGATCATGTAGTCAGGGAGAGCATAATTTAATAACTAAAATATTAATAGTTTAAATAAAAGAAACAATGATTATGCAAGTTTATGGTATATATATAAGATTGATTAATTTAAAGAAATATGCATAAATACTTGGTTTATTATTTCATTGATCATCATTGATTTCTTTAAATACAGATAATCAGATTTATATTTTATACGGTAACACAGATATATCAGATGATATTTGTTTTCAACTTGGAAAATGATAACTTTAATTATTTTTCTATTTTATTGTGGCTAGCTCATATGCCAATGATATATATATATATATATTATAACCTACACTCCCAACACCGCTCATATACATTACATGAGCGAAATGCCCAGGCACCAGTTCTATTAATGAATAGAACAATATAATCAAAGATATAATATAAAATTAATACTGAGACTCATATATATAAGTTTATGTTCGGCTCAGCTCAGTGGGCGGCTATAGGCAGTTCTAAAGATACATGATGATAAATGAATAAAAGAAGAAATATTATAACCCATTCAATATAATGTAAATTTCTATGTTAGTTAGGTGTATGATAAAGAATCATAATATTTATTGGATACGGTTTATTAAAATATACTTTAAATTTAATTTCTTCCTTCATCCAAGTATCACATACATTAGCTTGCTATAATCATATTCTTAAACAATTATATTGCTTGGCATATCATAATTTAAACATCTACTTTAAATGCCAATCAAGAAATAAATAATAAGGTAAGATCTCAGGAAATTTAATAAACACAGTCAAATTAAATAAAATATATTGCCCATAAGTTATAATTTTAAAGTCTAAAAAATATATAATAAAACAAATTGATTAAAATATTTTACTGTGTTTCAATAAGATAATGACAGAGATAGGGTATTTTAATCTCATATCATCATCTAACAAATATACTGCCTTGGCAATCCTTTCTACTATTATGTTTATCAAGTGGCAAATACTCTTAATAATGTTTGGATTAGGAAATACAATACTGTTAGACACTAGAAATTTAATATGATAACTATGAAACAGTATATCAGTTTTATAATGGATTTATGGAATACGGAGATGTGGAAATGAAAATACGAATGTATACAAAAAAATAACTCACGACACAGTTGTATTAAATTTAAAGAACTAAATAAATCATTTATTTACAAATAAATAAAATAAATTGAGATGAACATAATATTTACAAAATTATTAAATAAATATTTAGCATCAGTTTTGGATCCCTAGTTACTATCTAAACAAACTAATAATGAACTTAAAGATCCCGACTTGGAACATATGCTTGCTTATATGTTTTATCCATAGGACAATAAGTAAATGAATGATTACATTGTTAGCACAAAAAAAATTATAAATACTTTCGAGAGGATATTACTATGATTGACAAAATAAATCAAACTATTTATACTTGGCTTTCAGTAAAGCAACTTTCTCTAATTGACTAAATAAATATTCTGATTCCTTATACCTTTCACACATATCAAAATCATGTTTATTCTGATGATTTGATGATTAATTTTGTTTAAATAGATAAATTATATTTTAGAATAGTTATTTCCTGTATAAATCTTAATGTTTATATGTTTATCGACTGAATGTAGTATATGTTTCAAAGCGTTTATCTCTCATTTTTGTTTCAACAATTTTATATTCTATATACTCAATATTATTTAAATTACGCGTGTGTGTGTGTTCGAGCAACAATAATGTAAAACAATTTTTTTTTATAAAACTCTTCATTCATTAAGAAAACATTATATAATTATTCTACTTCGAACAATGTCGTAATTCATCAATAAATATAACACTAATACTTTATCCAAAATTAATCCAACAATTTATCTAACTACTTTTTAGTTAACACAAAGCTATATTTTCATGATTTTACATATAACACGTTATAAAGGGAAATACACATGAGGAGCAAATACACATCTATTGACTACTTCTACCAGAATTCATCTAATTCCATAAATACCTTTGGTGGAGAACACCTACTCAACACCAAGAATCCATGAAAAACATCACATAAATTCATAACCTTTGGTGAAGAACATCTACTCAACACCAAGATTCCAAGAAAAACGTCACGTAACTTCATAAGCATCATTTAATCATTTTTAACAATAACTTCTTTACTTCTCAATACATTATTCGGTGGGGATTCTAAATTCCACATCACCAGGATCCTACGAACATCACTTCAGAATACACATATAAAATAAATTAGGCTCAACTCATGGAAGTTGTTAACACATATATCAAATAAGCAAGATCTTTTATCCCTATAAATATTACAATGCAGTTAAATTCCTTTCTATTCTCATAGCTTCTAAAATATTGAACCTTCTACATACATGCTAGCAGACAAATACCTACAGATATCAATCTGTTCAACTCAGAAATTATGACAGTGCACGACATCTCTGCATAAAATATTCACAGATTATACTTTATCAAATAAATATTAATAATTGTGCAAAACAAACACACACTCGCGAATAAAAGTATATACAATATTAACCCTAAATTATTCACTAAACAGGTAATATGATAATTAAATATTGCATTACGGTATAACTTTTTTAATTTGATAAACTATAGGTTACTTTTAAGATTTAATGCTTCTAATTATTATGAACGAACTTTCTTTTATATTTAGCAAGCTATTTTTATTGTACGTTCGTTGTCTCAAAACATTGATAATAATAATAATAATAATACCCATTTTTACAATAAAAATAATACACAAAATAAATGTAAACCTCTCTAATAATTATATTATTAAAATATTTCCTTCATCCTTGTAAGGAAAGTAATAAGACCTATTTGAATATAATCAATTTTACCAATGTGCTACTCTTTTGAGCACACTCCAGAAACATTCTTGACAGTCAAAATACACAAATTATAAATAAACACAAAATAATAATAAACATTGTCTATCTATAGTATACACTAATTCTGATAAGTAATTAAAGAAAAGAAATAAAGAAACAAAGTTATTAATTTTATGATTTAAAAATAAAAGTTCATTTGTAAATTCGTTCCGGGATTAAGATCGGACGTAGATGATAATACCAACCGACGCTAAATTAAATGCCCTTCTGCAGTATGATTTAAAAAAAATATTTATAAGTGTAACTTAAAAATACCCACTATTTTTCCATTGTTCATAGCACATCCATTTAGATACCAAACACATAAACAGTTAATTTCTCCTTTATTATACTGAGAAATCACGATATTCCTCGTGCCATTCTGGATTAAATATGCAATTGTCTTTGTTATTTTGACTAACATTTTCCACTTTAAATTGTTTTTTGGTAATTCTGTGATTAATGCTTTGTTTACTATTCTGTTTTTATATTGAAGAGAATCAAAAACTTCCTAGTGATTTTGTCCATCAAAATTCAATACAAACAGACGTAATTATATTTTATTTTCTTAATTTTTTAAAACGCATATCAGCTCCAGATATCCAATAATGAATACTGTTGTCTAATTACCAAGAATTCAAACATGGTATGCTCTATCGAGATAGACACATCCTTAAGTCTATGTATAATTCCTGCAAGACATAGCACGGAAAATAGTGAGAACAAAATGTATTGTATATAACAGTCTGCATACGTTTTCCATATAACACCAAAAAAAATAAGTTGCTTAATAATAAAATAATAATGACTAGGTAAATCATTCTTATTTAAAACTGGAATTAAATAAAATAATATAAACTGCATGATACTGATATACATTTTACAAGAGCAATAACTATGAAAAGATTAATTTAGAATGCTTAAATTGACAGAGAACAAGCTAAGCTGTGTGCCTTTTGGAAAGTTTAGTGCTGCATATCGGAATTAGTTCCTTCCATGGAATATTTCTTTTAATCAGGCTTCAGCAATTTATTTTATTTGCTTTTTTTTTTAAATATAAGCCACTGTTTTTTCTTTACATACTGGAGAACTTTTTTTAAAAGCGTTTCTCTAGCAAAAGCTCATTTGCATCTCTTGTTACTAACCTACTCCCATACATTTTTCTATTTCTGCTAATTATATATGCAAAAAAAAAAATCTTTACAAAAAAAAAATACAGATAATAAAATAAATGTTTTTTCTTTTTTTTTTACAAGCTTAAAAGAAAAATGAAAATTAATTAGCTAAAAAAAATAAAATGAATAATAATTCATTAATTTCACAAAACAATCTATTGATCTAACTATCTATTAATTATTGGAAAGAAATATATATTTGTTAATTATTTAAGCTAAATATTGTAGTTTAAATGTTTTATTGTGAAGCTACTATTATTTGCTATTATTTAAAGGATGAAATGAGATGAAACACAATGCAGTCCAAACATGCATACACACACATTACAACCTAAATATTACACTATTTCAATTAAATCTAATCAAAACTGCTATTAACTGTTAACAAAAAGGATAAGCGTTAAATAAATAAAATATTATAAAACCATCCAACTAAATATTACACTAACATAAGATACCTTTGCACTTTTCCAACAAAATATATCCATCTCATTAACAAACAATCCCCCCTTTCCTTACATTAAATACGTCTTTAACCACAATAACAGTAATAAATACCTATCAAGTGGTCGTTAAATTACATAAGCAACTCCTATTTAAGCCTTAAACAATCCTATTCAAAATTTTTTTAAAAATTCTAAGGCTATTTCATTTTTTTTTATATAATACCATACAGCTGTTTAATTAAGATACAAGGTCTTAAACCCTTGTGCCAATTCAGATGGCCACAATATATATATATAATTGTGTCGTAAAAAGATGCACATATGAAAATATTAATAAATATAATAAAGAAATCTGTTTAGTAGAATCATAACATTACAGTTTATGGACATTCATAGCTTTGATTTATGGCAAAAACTTTAAGAGAGTGGTGTATTAATGGTGGTAGAATTAGATGATCCAATCTCAGATCTGAAGAATGTGCTTCCAAATTTAAGGATGAAGAATGGTGACCGAATTCTTTCTGCTCCTTTGGCAGATTCAGTTCACAGAACAAAGGTGTCAGCTATTAATAACAAAAGGCCAGATATTTCCAGAGCAACCCTATGTCAATAGCTTATATGGTGAATAAGTCACACAGAGGGGGGTTGCCAGCTGTGTTCTTGGGATGAATATACAGGATCCAGATTACTGAAAATCCCAGGAAACAAAGCACAAAGTCACATATGTGTATTTGAACATGGAGGCTTGTTTGCATACAATGCTTGGAATGAAAGACATATAATATTTTAAAAATTAATGATGAATGATTGATAACCTATATATATATATATATTGGGAATGCCCAATGTAATAGTATGATTTAAATACTAAACAGTAATGGATTATTTAAACTTATTACTAAAATACATAATCATTGGAATAGAGACTTCTCCCCTGACTTTAATTTATCTATAAACTTCCTACAATGTTAAATAAATATGAGAATTCAGTTATGAGTGCTTTTATATTATACTAAACATAATTTAAACATATATGAATAGGCTGGTGGCTATTTATTTCATAATAAACAGATTTGATTTCATAAAGTTTTTAACGTTAGCGTTTATTATTTAAACAAAATAAAATATAAAAAAAATTAAAAAAAAAAAAGAAATTTCTATTCTGTTTTTCTACAATGACTTTAAAAGATAATTAATTTGTTTTGCCAAATTCACAAGCGTTTGCTAAGATAAAACTAACAAAACTCCTTAACTGATGATTAATATTTTAATTTTCCTATCCAAAATGTGGATTTTTTTTCAATATATTTTTATTGTATGTATAGTATAATATGAGAAAAATGGCTCAAAAATTTTTTAAACATTTTTTTTAATTCAAAAAATTAACAAAAAGAAATACCATTAAGCATCACATGATCACATTTCCGATACTAGCACATTAATTGTTGATAAACAGAGCAAAACTCTCCATACAGTATTTCCACCTGTGCTAAACAGAGTATTCAATGGATGCCAGAAGGCTTGTGCATAAAATCCCTATCTAATGCCTACTCATTCAATATCCCCAGACTAGTTTCTGGCTTGTGGCCTTCGTCAGTGAGGACCTTTGGATCTGAGAGCACTGCATCTAGATCTTAGGATCTAATGCTATTGAGCTTAGATTGAAAATATTTTTTGTGTTTTCAATTTCATTCTCATAGTTTTGTAGTTAAGTAGAGATAAAAGGTGGTTGCTAGAGGGTTGCATTAGATCCTAAGATCTAGTTGCAGTGCTCTCAGATCCAAAGCTCCTCACTGACGAAGGCCACAAGCCAGAAACTAGTCTGGGGATATTGGATGAGTAGGCATTAGATAGGGATTTTATGCACAAGCCTTCTGGCATCCATTGATTACTCTGTTTAGCACAGGTGGCAATACTGTATGGAGAGAGTTGCTCTGTTTATTAAAAAAGAAATACATTTGTAATACAATTTTCGTACATATATACAGCAATAAAACTATACTACTGGTTTTTGTAAATGTTTTCTATGAAAATATTGCCCTCACTCCCAGCATTTTGCAATAATATTATCTGAAGAAGACTTTAAAACCCCCCAAAAAATTACAAATATTTCTTAGAAGTAATTTACCTTAAAATCAGTGTATACACATACGCGTTTTAGCAATTGTAATATAAAAGATGCAGCATTGATGTCATGCATAATTGCTATCTGTCTAAAAAGATAGCATCCTTGAAATGACACTGGTCCCTTGTTCCCCCAACCCTGATATAGCAAGCATTTGAAAACATATTTATATATTGTGAAAAATAAAAAAAATACTTGATGCATATAATAATTACTATTTTACAAAAATGATAGCACACTAGAAATGACACTGGTCTATTGTTCCCCCAACCCTAGTACAGAAAATATTGTAAATAATAAAGAAATACTTGTATATATTTGTACTATGTATGGTTATACATATGTGATTTGTTTTTTGTCCAGTTCATTGTCCATGTCCAATTTCTCCCAGTATATTCTTTTTGTCCACCTAACCCTAAAATAAA